>JAHPZR010002282.1:0-2500 GCA_019787425.1 Platygyra sinensis
CTGTGGGAACACGATCTGCAGACGAGTGTTTCCATAGCTTTTTTGAGTTCTCCCAATGCAAACTTTCATGAGTGTTTCTATAACTCGATATAAACACAGAGTACATGTTTTCTGTTTCTTTTAGAAAACACTGCGACGGAAAAAAGGAAAACAACTTGTTAACTTTGATTATCAAAATATAAATTCTCTTTACATCCTTATTGTCGAGAATTTGCTGGCACAGTGCTACATTTGTCTTGCTCTCATTGTGTTGTTCCTTGACAAATTTTTAGTGCACCTGATCCTTCCCACTTAAACAAATAAGTTATTAAGTGACAATGAACTCAAATTAATAAAGATGAAAAACATACAAACCAAAACAAACAAAGATCTTCCTTTGCCCCAACAAGGATTGCTAAACTTGACATGCACTAGAGTGGACATCCCTTGCCAGACTTTGTACATACATTTTGTACAATAACTAATCATGTACCAGTAATACGAAACCATGCTTTTTGTTTGTAAAAAAAATCTAATTCCATTTATGCCAAATTAAAAAATATAATGAACTGTGGCAGAAACAGACTTGCTTCATTTTCCAGCTACATGTAGTTAACACTTTTTTTTCACATAAACCAGATGACTCCCAAGTTTTGGCATCTACAGGAATACATGTAGGGCTTCGGGACCTAGAAAATGAACTTTTATCTTTTATTGGATTAGGCTGAGTATGATACATGTCTGATGAACTATGCAGATCAAGTAGGAAGTTATTGGCCAATGTGTATAACACACTCCAAGATATGTACAATTCCTAATATCGTATGAAAGCCTAATTCAATAATATGTTGTTTTATTATTCATTCCAATGAGAAAATGAGAAACTTACTTCTTTTTCACTCCTTAATTAATTAATTAATTAATTAATTACATTGTTCATGTAAGCTTCAGTTCTTATGCATTATGGTGCAAACATGGTTGGGTTCACAAAATTCCTTGTCCTTCACAAAGTCAAAGCTCAGCACTTCTTTTAGGTATCCATTCCGACCAAATTTCAGCACACAATCTTCCTTTCAAACTTGTGGGTTCAAATTTACTGTAAAGCTTTGGCCAATTCCCATTCAATTTTTTTGTTGTTTCACATATTTTCCCCCTAGAAGATAACATTTCAAAAAGTAACTGTCTCTTTGTTGCCTTTCTGGTGTTTAAAAAATGACATTTTTATGCCGATAATTTGTCAAGATTTTTGTTGGGTTTAAAATTTAATTCACACATGAGCAGCCATCTTGGCACCCTCTGAAGTCATTGTGGCATGACAATATGTTATGGTATGATAGAATAAAAATTAAACTGGACAACTGACATTGTGCTAACCGGCTAGCTAGAATTATGCAGAGGCCCTAAGTCAGTCCAAACCAGTGAAATAGTTTGAATGAATAATTGTCCTTGTAATACAGTAGATGTAGTACTTTCATCCTACTGGTCTTTTAAATGCTGCATTTAACAAGTGGTCAAATTGCTTTAGGTAAGGAAACATGGCGAGTCAATTTTGGCTAAAACCCTATCACTTAAATAATGTATTCTGTAATTTGAATACACGCGCCTTGTTTTGAGTAGATACAAAATGTAGCTCTTTCATTTTATGGCTAATTATGGAGTTGAATCCATTCCATGCATGATTAGCTACTTGCGCACTCAGATTTGCCTTGCACAACTTCACCAGTTGCTCCTTAGACAATTCTTGTTGACCTTCCTTAATGGGTGGTTTGATGTATTTTACTACATGCAGGTAATTGAAATTGACCAGTCAGGAAACAAACAAGACCAAATGATGTTTGGGAAAACTATATGATGATTAAAAAATAGCCATATATATGTATGTTGTAGGTCAAATTCAAATTCAGGTTAAGATGAGTCTAACCTAGTTTGCCTCTCAATTTCCTTTGCCCTCATGAATTATGAATAATTAGGGTTGGGAGACAGAGGAATTTCATTTTGACCTACAACATAATTATACATTTTAAATTTTTTTACAATTATTCCCCCGAAGTGGAAGTAACTATCCACCACTTTCACCGACACTGAGGTGAATAATTGTTTTAGTATATACCACACAAGCTGAATAAGTAGCGGCCAAAAGAGTAACTTTATTTCTGATAACGTACCGACAAAAGCCATTTTGTGTTTCTTTGGCTGCTCAGAGGTGAATAGTACTTGCCTAATCATCTCCGAGCTAGCCAATCAGCGCACATGAAAAGTACTACTCACTTGTGTGGTATATACTAATAGCTATTATTAAAAACTGGATCATTGGATAATGCAATTCGAGAGTTTTCATTGGCTAAGCCATCATGGTATATGAGCCATTATACCATGATCTACAAAAATGGCGAGCGTATGCGTGATTTTTTGGGCCTATTTGTTTTTATTGTAGTCTAGTTTTCTATATTTTGGGGACGTTTTTAATAAAACAATTATTCCACTCACGCTTGTTGGATATGAGATGATTATAGCCTACTCG
>JAHPZR010002282.1:7500-17500 GCA_019787425.1 Platygyra sinensis
GGAGTTCATTGATCCACTGAAAAAGTTTACAACTGCGTTTGAGACACTTTAAATACAACCGACCGGGATTTTTCTCTGCCTTTGACATAATTACAATCATTGGCAAATCGCATTAACACTTGAATTTTTCCGGGGCAATTTTAGCATAGCAGGGGTGGGTCTGTTCCTCCACGGCTTTTAGATAGGCTGCAAATTCTCCTTACTACTGGTGACGTAACATTTTGTGTTGAAACGTTTTAGGGCAGCGGTAATAGTCAAACACAATTCCATCTTCATGTTGGATAGAACCAAAAGCCATGTCCACCAAACAGCGAGGGCACTGGGGTTCTTGCTTGGTCGGGGATCTGGGTATAGAATCCAGAAAGGCGTTGACATCAAATTCAATTTGCTCTGATATTTCCACAGGCTCCACTTTAATGTCTATAAAACAAAAACATGGTTCACTTTGATTAATGTGTCACGCACATGTTGCTGTATTTTAAGTCGACGAGGCGTTAAGTTTGTAAATGTCTCTGATGCATCGCTTGTTTCTGTTGTTGTCGTTTTTGATGAAACTCGTTGCTTGGATACCCTTTGAGCAAAAGTATTTTTTGCTTTTTTCCCAGTTTCATTAAAACAATATTGTCAAAGCGGACGGTACCTTTGGGTAATTCCAATGTTAAGTTCTTTCTTGCTTTCTTCTTGCAGCTGCTTCTGGCACTTTTTTTGGCGCCTTACGTTTCCTTTTCTTGTCCTGTTTCAATTCTGCATTTGTCTCTGGAAGAGGTGTAGTTTGTTCTTCTTCTGCATTTGCCACTGGGAGAGAGGTAGTTTGTTCTTCTGCCATTCTTTGAAAAATTCTGAGACGAACTGAGACTAGACTGAACTGATAAACTTTGCAAAGAACCAACCTTTAAGTAGCTCTTATCCCACGCTCAAACTGAACACTGATTAGCTTCATACAAATAGACAATGATATCATAAGACCCTTACACTTAACGCTGATTGGGTTTCTGAAAAGGTTAACGCTCAAATTGAACACTGATTGGTTTATAAAACAAGGCAAGTTTAGACAAGATCGCTCAAAGTTGTTGCATGGTTTATACAAATAAACAATGATGTCATAAGACGCTTACACTTAACGCTGATTGGTTTTCTGAAAAGGTAACGCTCAAATTGAACACTGATTGGTTTATAAAACAAGGCAAGTTTAGACAAGATCGCTCAAAGTTGTTGCATGGTTTATACAAATAAACAATGATGTCACAAGACGCTTACACTGAACTTTGATTGGTTCATAAGCTTGGCATGTTTAGACAAGGTTGCTTACACTGATCACTGATTGGCTGTTTAAGAGTATATTACAAACGCCATCCGGCTAAAACTTTAGTTGAACCATGAAAGCTTGGCAGTTAACAAGACATGCTGTACCCTACTTGAGAAAAGTCTTAGATGCTGTGAGTAGAACGCAACTCGACAGTTACGGGATTGAACGTAATCAAGAAATCGAAGAAGCTCTGACGTCATTCTTGCTCTATATTCGACTAGCCAAACAGCAATATGAATGTTTACACAAACAGCAATCAGGTGAGGGAGTTGATTGCCAGCCAGACCAATATTGACGTAAAACCGTTTGACAATCACGTGCCTGAAGATAAGCATGTCGACGTATTTCTGTTGGATGACCACCTCCTCCAACTACAGCAACTCGTGAGCAGTTACAGGGACATGGGAAGGGCTCCTAAGCACCTGTAAACATATTCATCAAACCTATGGACCCGATGTTTAAATTCCTTTTTTATATGACCCTGACGTCTTACAAGTGTTTGACGATACAAAGGTGCACGAAAACGTGTTACGGTTTATGGTGTATATATTATGGCTAGAACAACAACCCAACGCATATGAACAGTATTTACACGTCAAACTCAATTGTTTAACCTGTGGGATAAGTGCGTTAACAAATTATATCTACCGTAGGCCACATTATATTCACTGTTCATGCAACCATCGATTGCAACTCAATGTTAGGGAACCATAAGGCATGAATAAATTGAAATAAAATCTAGAATATACATAGTTACACAGAAAACACTGTGATCCTGCCAACAAAGCATAAGATTTCTTCGTGCCAGCAGTTTGTAGAATTTCATTTATAATATGCAGAGTCGATACACAAAAGGGATTGTTTTAATACGAACCCGAGCACCATTGGAAATCCAATTTAACTTCATACATTCCCTTGACACCCTCCCCCAGGAATTTCCAAACTTTCTGTTGGGGAATATGGATATTTATTGTATCTGTTATTGAGCAGTAAAGCAAAATTGTGCTGCTTTTGTCAGATTTTGTGTCGGATAAGGAGGTATGGATATTCCATGCATCTGCACAGTTTTGACAACTTCATAATATACAACATTGACATTTTAAGTCAACCTCTCCATCTTCACCATCTTTCTCTTTGTCCGTTGAACTGTTGTTTAGCAAACAGGGCAAACACGACTCCCTTCATTGGCTTTTATGTCATCTACATGCAGGCCGGTGTCATCTCTCCATTTGCCATTGACTTTGGTTTGCTCCTTTTGTAAATCATGAAGAAGTTCATGGATCATCTTTTTTTCTGAAGTCACAAGGAAATAGAAGCATCTTATCAATATTTAACTAATTTCCAAAATTATTACAATGTGTTACAGTTGGTTGAGATACTAAGTGGCATGAGCAAGATATTTACACTAAACACCAAGCACATTAAATAAATGCAAAAGCAAAGTAATTTAAATTACTTTTAATTAGTAAAGTTAAATCCAGCACCAACAGATGGCTTAGAAATAAGTTCTTTCAAATCAGTACATGTTAGAAAACCAGTCATACTTCTCAAGAAAAACAAAATCTGTGTTTCAGTAAAATGGCTACATGCTCTACAGATAGCTAAATCAAAAACTCATTCTTGTTCGAGGTACATGTAGCTTGCTAGCCAATTGACTGAGTGTCTCTAAGGTAGAAATGAACAGTATCTTACAAATGTTTGCTCATCTGACAGCCCTTACCTCATGGCGAATCAATTTCTTATTGGCCTCTGCAGCTGAGCACATGTCCAAAAGCTTTACCTTATCCTCTTCACTTTTCTTCCCAAGTTTGCTTCTTTTAGACCATGAAATGAAACAAATATAAATATCATTGGCACATTACACAGTTTTGATTTCTTTCTTCTCTACGAAGGTCAGGACAGTACTTTAAAAAGAAAAACAAATGACAATCAACTTTTGCAGAGTACGTAATTAAAGTATGAAAATTTATCTTGGATCATTTGAAGTAGTAAACTTCTGTTTATATGACACTGAGAGAAAGTAATTGATTTTGAATTGTCTGAATTGTTTTATCGCATGCATTCCATGAATTAGAGAAAGTGTGAAGATTCTGTTCTTCTTCAGGTGTCAGAGGAAAAGCATAGTCCCCTCGACAGCCCGGGCACCTGACACTGTTTGGGGTCAGTGTCCTAATCCAATTGCGGATGCATCTCATGCGGGCTGTTTGCCCACAGCATAATGTTTTCCTCACATCAAATTCCTCTTCAAGGGATATGAAGCAGGTGTCTAAAGTCTAAGGAAAACGAAATGCGATCAGTTCTAGATGCGGTGGTCAATTGTAACATTTTGCTCTTAGAAAATGGCCCAGAGACCCGGTTTCTTTGAACTAGCATCCACACAGAGTCACAAACTAAACTTGAGCCTATTCCGTGGCCGTGCCCGACCACAATATCACAAGGTGCCAAAGAAGAGATCGTGGAATCGGCGGTGGAAAATGCTCATTTTCAGCGTAATGCGCGATGATTTTCGAGGAGGAGGCATTTGTGTGGGTGCAAGGATCATAGAGCCTTGACTGTGGGCGAAAAAATTTCCCATCGGATGGATTTTCTGGACGCAAACCGCCTCCGAGTTGACAACGGTCGAAACCCGAGTGTGCTGCCTTGACTCCGTCTTATGAAGGGAAGAACAGTGATGGCATAAAAAGCCCAAAACAGCCAAAATAACGAAAAAGCACAACGGACACACATAAGGTAAGTTTGTCTTAATCATCTTACTTTAAAAACGTGGATATTTTAAAGTATTTAGTGTTGTAAATCAAGGATATTTTATTCCCCATACAACTTCTTATAAAGCGCTCAAATTCTTAACGGTTCTCGTGTAACATAACACCGCGTAAGATGAAAGGTCACGTTCCAACTCGCACAGCCTTGACGCTTTTAGGAATAAATAATAATATCTTCGCTTTCTCTAAACGTGAGCTTGGGACGACTGTGACAGACCAAGATAAAAAACAATTAGCGCCCAGTATCCTTAAACTATTTAACTAGCTCCAACTCAAATGGCTTCTTTGAATTAGCATCCAAACAGAGTTCAAAACTTTACATAAGAGCGAATGGAGGAGACTTTTAGGGACGTTAGCGGGATAAAGTAAACTTTTGTAAAAACTTGAATTTAAAAACTGTTAATAGAAATCTTGAAGCAGACTTTGAGACCAACAGAACACTATTCAAGCTAAGTTTAAACGATATGACTCACAGTGGAACGATGCACAAGTTGCACAATTTATACACAGTTATGTTCAATCTATTACCAGTGTAGGCACTCCTCTTCAAAGAGAAGAACAAGTTTTTAAATCATTTCAATGTTGGCGTAAGCAATCAATATAGTGTTATTAAAGTTAAAAAATGTGTGCACGTCATAGGTATTTAAAGAGTGTTTGCTTCTAAAACTTTTCATAACCAGTCAACGTTCTGTTGCGATAGCATAAGTCAATTCAAATGCCCGAGCAGTATTATAATAGATTGCTATGGACAATGGCAAGAATGCTTTAAGGATATGGCACCACAGGTGACATTTGTAGAGGGTATTCCTGAAGATGTTCCCGGTCTATTTCCTCCCAGTTGTCGTCCAGGAATACTGATACTCGATGACTTAATGCGGAACTAGCGATGACGAAGGAATCCTTGACGAAGGTATCCTGTTCACAAAAGTGTCACACCACTGTGATGTGACTTGCATCTATTTGACCCAAAACCATTACGTCATCGCATTTAACAACCAACAGGATACCCTAGGATTTCGGACATTGGCGCAGCAAGCATTTGCAGGAAGAGTTCCTCACGTATGGGAAAACTTTCAAGATGCTACGTCAAAACCCTTTGGGTACCTCGGCTCGTTATAGATTTACATCCTCGTACATCAAACATTCAACGACTACGAACCAATATATTATCCAGATCGCATTGTTATCCTGTGATTTACGTGGACAGGAAAATCCATAAAACAGACGAGCCACTGCCAGTTGATTTCACTTAACATCATGCCCGACTTGACACAAGTCACACCTTACACCGACGTGTTCAAGAAAAAATCAACGTGGTGGTAATACGGTTTTGTGTTCTGGTACTTCTACTGAATTGAGAGGGGTATCTAAAAGGAGTCTAAAAATTCCCAAGCATTCAAAGTCAATCAGCATTTACCTTTCCTTTGCACCTGTTTTAATAGTACTGGAAAACAATGAAAAGACATGATAGCGCAGCTAACAAGGGACAAATGGAAGCTATTAGCGAGATCGCTCTAAATCTTCTTAAAGGAAGCATGTTGATACCTGCTCCATCATTTAAACGGTTGAAGCCACACAAGTCAAAGCTCCTCTATCTTTCACGTAAGAAACCAAGTCTTAAGAAGAAAAAGCAGTGCTCAATCAAAAGGGAGGATTTTTACTGGCTCTCGCCTCTTTAATTGGTCCCCTTGCCATCGATTCAATTAGGAAAGGTTTTCAAATGAAGCACACACAAAAGATGGTGATGATACCTGAACAATTAATGCAAAGCATGAAAACAGAACATCGATTGACAGCACCTGCTCAACTCTGAGCTGTTATCATGTTGTTGTTCAAAGTTCTCCCTCCACAATCTTGGGAAAAACAAGGCTGTGCTCTAGCAAAATTTTCAGGGCGCCCTTCGGGCGCCTAACCATGACAGGTAGGTCGCCCAGCCTTCCAGGTTGGTCGCCCACATCGATTAATTAATTAATAATTAATTAATTAGTTAATTAATATTCCATTTCATGGTTTAATCAGTTAATAATTAACAGTTCCAGGGAATCCGCATAATTGCCAAACAGTTTCATCTGAAATCTCTCTCGTTCCATACTCACTTCACTGGACACGGGCGGCGAAGCGAGTTACTAAATTAAGCTGTCACATACTCTTATTAGCGAACTTGTGATATCATGGGTCCTCCAAAGCTGCTGCATCGCTCCAAATCCCGGAAGTTAGAACATCTGAAAAACAAAAACACAAGGTGAACGAAATGAAAAGTGCAAGCTCATACAGAAGAGCAATAGCGGTATCAGAAGAGGATATTCCAAAAGCGATGGTCGGCTGTGCGGCATTAATTAACTTACCCACACCTAATAAATTTGCAAACTGAAAAAACCAGGTGAAACTACTGGCCAGGGGCCACTACAGGCCAAACAAATGCCTCATCGGGCCTAAAATTGGCCAAATCAGGCCTAAAGACATGCCACATAAGGCTAAAGACACACGCCAAATCAGGCTCGAAAATGCTCCGAATAAACAAAACGTGCGCAATCAAAAAACGTGCAACGCCAGGCTCGAAAAATATGCCGCAAAGGCAAAGCAACTCACCTAAAATCTAAACGCAAAGCCAGCATCCTGAACTTTGGGCAACCACGAAAAACAGAAGGTCGAGATTTATAGATCTGCTTCTGACCGGGACCCTCCAGTAGCAGGTTGCCAACCGCAGGCAGAACAAACACTTCCGTGACAAACGAGGATGAGACTAACTGGGGGACAAATCCAGTTGTTTTTCGGAGCTCCAGTCTTGTGCCAAGGCGTCGACCCCACTACATCCGGGAGAGGCAAACTTCGAGTTAAACCGAGGGAGCTGTGCATTGTAATAGGTTGCAAAGCGGTCGAATGTATGAGGACCCCATTTAGCATCAAGGAGGCGGAAAACTGAAGGATTGACGCACCAATCGTCCTTGTCAACGAATCGGCTAAGGAGATCAGCCTTCTCATTCTGCGACCTGGGGATCCACTGTGCTTCAAGGGTGATCCCGTTTGATAAACAAAGATCAAAAATGCTCATAGCAACAGACTGGAGGTGGACTTTGGAACTGCCAACAGAAACTATTCTTGCAGCTCCTTGATTGTCGGTGAAAACCTTTACTCTCTTCTGCCGCAGCTGCTCCGCGCAGGACAACAGCACATAATAAATAGCTTTCAACTCGCGGTACGTGGAACTCTGACCGAGGTCTTCAGACGTGAACATACCGCTAGCCATTACGCCGTCCAATGAGGCCGAAAAACCGCCAAAAGCGACATCACTAGCATCAGAGAAAACAACCGTCGACGAATCAGGGGGCGGACGAAGAGAATAGCCGTTAAACGAGTCGATATTGTTGTACCAAAATCTCAACTCTTCCAAAAGAGCCGGGGAAAACCGAAGGGTGTGGTCCCACGCTGATCGTGATTCAATTGCAAGGTACATTTGTCTGGTTAGAAGACGTGAAATGGGTCCCACTGCCAAGGCTACAGAAATTATAGAACCCGCGATCCTGGCCAATTCTCGATACGAGGACGACGCATCTCCAATTGCAGAGCTTAAAAGACTCTTAAGCTTCTCCACCTTCCTTTCCGGAATATGAAAAGACATAGTAATAGTGTTAATCACCAAACCCAGCCATTCGCCTACCTGCATGGGATGCCAATGAGATTTTTCTTCATTCACAAGGAGACCTGCGGAGTTGAGCTCTTTCTTTTGGATCATGGCAGCTGCTGCGGCGGAACACTTATCCGGGTGGCTTCCGAGCCCATCGTCAAGATAGATAAAGCTATTGTGACCCATAGAGCGCCAGCGACTGACTAACGGACGCAACAGCTTGGTGAAGCAAAAACAGGCGCTACTAAGGCCGAAGGGCAATACTGTGAAGGTAAAATATCTTAGCATGCCGCTAAACGGCCAAGAAAAACCGAGATACATCTGATGCTCCAAGCAGATATCGACATGGTGATACCCTGACTTGAGGTCCCATGTAAAGAACCATTGCCCCTCCTCGAGAACTTGAGATAGGGAGCGAAGATCCTCGTACTTAAATTTAAACCTGACAAGGAAGCTGTTAACATGCCTGAGATCGATGACTAAGCGCAGCTTCTTCCCTTCAGCAACTGACAAGGGGTTAACGCAAAATGGCGGAACACTGTGCTCAACGATGCAACCGTTGGCTAAGAGCTCTGAGATGGCCTGCGTCACAAAATCGGGATGCTGAAAGGCCGATCTATTATTAGCCAAAAAACATGAGGGCGGATATTCCGCGAAAGGAAGCCTGTACCCCCGCCTGATGGTGTCGAGCACAAACTCAGGAGCGCATAAGGTGCTCTTCCAAAAGTCAATGGAGGCGCTCAAACGGCCCTTGACAGCACTGCTAGCGCTTTTAAAATTAAATTCGTCGTAACTACCCCCAAAAAAGGAAGAAAAATCGAACTCAACTGGATGCTGAAGAACGTCCTCTGAGCTTGCATCCACGTCTAGTCAAGAATGGCGCGAGTCACTCTTCGGCGCAACAGAGGACTTAGAACAGAAGGCGCTCAGATGGCCAAACTCCCCGCACTATAAGATAAACAACGCAAAATTAAAAATTAAAGTTGTGTATGCGATGGCGTTCACAACCCGAAGGATGAATACAAATTAACCACACACTTATATACCGCTATACACATAACTTAACACACAAGAGACATAACAGAACGCGTACTTAACGAGGACCACATTCCATACAGAACGTGCAGAAAGCAATTATCTGCTAAACTTCGTAACGCAGATAATTAGACATTATTCTCAGAAGAGGAGACATTTGAGAGGCAGCCTGTACTGTCGCTACAGTCTTTTTACGCCGTCACTGACATTCTACGTCCGTTCTGCTTTGATTGTGTATTCCGTAAAAAAGATGGCAGTCGCATGGCTACATTGAACTCGCCAATTCTAAACCTCACTCCGAATTCTAAAAACTCACTCCGAATTCTGAAAACTCACTCCGAATTCTGAAAACTCACTCCGAATTCAAAAACCTCGCTCGAATTCTAAAAACTCACTCCGAATTCAAAAACCTCACTCCGAATTCTAAAAGCTCAATCCGAATTCAAAAAACTCACTCCGAATTCTAAAAACTCACTCCGAATTCTAGAAACTCACTCCTAATTCTAAACATAGGCACGCAAGGCGTGCAAGAGTTATTTTTTTGTGAACTGAAAGGTTTCAGAGATAGCAGAATTAAATCGATGACATGTAAAATGTTTTACTAAACAAACTACAGTAACCTGACACGTCTCCAAATTACTATAGATATCACCTTATTTTCTAACAGGCAATTTGATTCGTTCTTTGATACAACCCACACTGTGATTGGTGTGACATGCGCACATGCATAACTCCCCATCACTCACCGATCTCATAGCCCTTTCATCCCCAAGAGGAATTTTTGCTCAAAAATACTCAAGCCGTTAAGAGAACTTTTCGCATTTTATACGAGTCGTAAGTCTACCCTTTTCACAAAACAGCACTACTTCACCGAAAATAGAAAGAAAGAGAAAAAAAACTTTCTGATACGTTGAAAGTCTGATTTTGCACTTTAACTTGACACCACGCAGTCTTCAAAAAATATCGAACTGAAATGAATGTCATCAAATAAAGCTATAAACTGCCACTGCAGAGACGTAAAAACAGTTTAGAAATGAAAGCTTCTTTTTGTTTAATATCCTGGAAACAATAGCCGACAATTTGTAAGCTCCAATTGAATTTATTCCCATATCAAAAATAGAAGTGTCAAGTTACCATTTATAACTAAAAATAGCAAACATCTCGCGCGAATGATTTTCTCCGACACGAAAAACAAGTGTCAAGTAATGTGCCAAGTTACTATTTGTAACTAAAAATAGAAGCATTTCGTGGGAACGGGTGCTGACGATTTGT
>JAHPZR010002283.1:5000-21611 GCA_019787425.1 Platygyra sinensis
CCCAGTGGGTCTTTCATGGGTTTAACATAGCACTTAAATTTACACTTCAGAGTTAATTCTCTGAGACTCTGCTTGGGAAAATCAAGACACTAGAGTTGTGTAAACTAACACACAATGCTTCAGTTTTATCATTACCTGAAAAGAGCTCTGAAATCTTTAGCAAAAGGGTTGATAAAACCAAATTAAATTTTGTATGGGATAAATACACACATAAAATTAAAACAAACACATCAATGCAATCAGAGATAAGAAACAAGTTAGACTAAAAATGATTGAGTTCACTGTGGAAAGTCATCCCAAATTACATGACTCAACACCTTCGTGGTTTTAAGTTCTTGTTATCATGCAATTATAAAATGTAAAAAAATTTATTTATAGTGGTCATGCACTCAGCTATACAAGCACTAAGCTTAGCTAGTTTACAGGCATGCCACTGAAACAAAGGAAACAAATATTTCAAATAAACATAACACAGTTAAAAATCCCAACTGGCAGGAGGCAGACCAGTTGGCTATTTACAAAGCGTGACCAAGGATTTGAACTCAGGACTACCAATAAACAAATCCCGCTAGTGACAGGATGGATGCCTTGAACCCAAGACCTCCAGATTACAACACCAGCACCCTTAACCACACGGCCACGCTGCCTCCAACCAAAGGTTCAGAGAACACAAACAAAAGAACTCAATTTAAATAGCATGTCTAATTCCTGGGCAGAAATTCTAAATTGTTGGAAGATGATACAAAAATCAGAGCTGAAATAGATCAAGACAAAACAGATCCATACAACACCATGATATGGAACCATGGAACCACGGAACCATGCATGAAATAAAAATTGCAAATTGCAACCAAGCCAATATTTTATGGGTCATGGTGATACACCATGGTATCAAACATACTCTATGTTTTATTTTACTGTAACTGTTTTTCATGAAAAATAACAAAATAAAATAAATTTTCAAAAAAATGCTTTAAGACATACTGCAAACAAATCTAATAATTTTCTGCTTCAAGATCAATTTTAATTGTTCTGAAGAATCTGTTATTCAATTGTTCAAACTTGGGATCATTGCCCCCTCCTAGACCAAAACGGCAATCATATCCAAAGCCACTTGAAAATAGAATTTCTACCAAATGGAAGTTAACAAATTCTGGCCAAAACTGCCACTCATAAATACCAACCAATTTGATAATAAAACACTATGCTGTTGAAAAAAGTCCTGAATTGAAAAAAACATGACAAAAAGCATGACAAAATCCCTCCTACCCAAGAGAATTAGCATGAATGGATTTAGGTTAATATTATACCGCTAGTGTTTGTAGCCGATAAAACGTGTGCTCTGATTGGCTAAGTGCAGCGTAATGCCAGGGCATTATTCTCCCGTAATGCCCATAGGCCGATTACGGACTATGCAAATTAGGAAAGGAAAAAAACACGAAAGGTTATCCAAACCTAGACTATATTTGCTTTATTTACATTGAAAATCGTTGTGATACAATTGCAAGACGATGAGTGAGGATTAACAGTCAGAGTTATTTATGTTACTATTTTAAGGAAAAAATGAAGTTACCTCAGCAAATTACGAATTAGTTAATTGCATGGTAAGGAAAAAATTGAGATATTCATACCTTAAAGAGCAAAACCACGAAAGGAAAGGAAAACTGCCAGTGAAATGAAAACATTTCAGCGATATTTGTCGTCAATAAACAAAGGAAGCATAGAAGGATTTTTGGACTTACCGGCTGCTGACCTTGACCACTTATTGGTAAAGTTTATTAAGATATCGGAAAACAGATAGTGACGATTTAATATGAACCTGACACCCTGTCGGGTTCACAGCGAAGTATACAGAGGTTCCTTTCCAAAGGCAGGTCTCCTTTCACTGTCCATTCACCATTCAAAACGCAATTGGTGACTCCAGAGCAGCACAGCAGCCAACATCAACAAATTCTCTTGCTGTAACACAAGCCAGTTTAAACATCTTCAATTCAGGACCATCAGATTTAAACAGCCGAGCGTTTTTTTTTTTCCGGTGTGGACATTCGCAGCATCTCTGAGCACCAGTACAAGATCTTTAACAGGCCAGTAACTATAATCCAGGAAACCCAGTAAAGGCGAAGAGTTTTCATTGAAAGTGACGACAAAGAGTAGCGCTGATTCCTTTTAAATTGTATTTTCTTTTACCAACACGGCCGCATGGCTTTTGAGCAAGTTTGAAGCACTTTTCTGTAGGACATTGATGTTTGGGGTTGATTCTTGACAATGTCGATGAAATTTCTCTCGTCATATGGTAACACAACTGTACTAAAATACTTTTTGTGGCCGTATTGATCACTGTTTTCCAAAAATAAATATATTTTCTTGACGGAGTACGGGTTAGTTTGCTGAATTCTGTTATGCAGTTTGACGGTTTGGAAACATTAATGAAGAGATAAGCGCATGCATTACCGGACGTGAAGTAACGACTTCCCTTTGAATTTAGATTTTTTTTTCTTTAGAACCGTTTTGTTAGCCAATTAATAAACAACTTAATAACCTCGATCATTTGGTCGTTACGGGAAAATCTCAAACCTTGGCCTACCGTATTCAGTTATCGCTCGGTCAATACAGCAAGGCCTCAGTTTGAGATTTTCCCGTAAGGACCTCACTCTTGGTTATTAAGTAGTTCGTAATTGGACCAAGTAGTGTATAATTCAAGGAGTAATCGCACCAGTAATTTAAAAATTGGACTAGTGCGAAGTGTGAGGCGGATTTGAAATTACAAGCACAATTACTCCCTGAATTGTACAACAGGAGGTCCAGTTACTAATAATCAATCGTATCCATAACAAATTTTGGAATTGAAAATGTCTTTTGGGAAGCTCTTTTGAGCGAAAATATATCTGTCAGTAGTGTTTTTTCAAAATTGTTGAGAACTGTGCAAAACATTGTGAAGAAAAGCCATAAAAGCATGCGTAATTGACATGTAAATCAAGTGGGTATCCAATTACAAAAAGTTTAAATCGGACACCTGTAATTGGACAGCCACGTGATCGCGCACCGATTACCTGACAAATAAGTGCATGGAGAACCAATCATGATTGATTATTTCGTTATAGATATGATTAGGCTTGGAATCATATCGGTCTGCTGCAGACTTAGTTAGGAAAAACATTATATTAAGCCATCACCCTGGTAACGCTTCCCTTGTCTGGAACTAAGATTATGAAATAAACTAACTTTTGAGAAATATTCCCAGGATTACCTTGGACAAAAAGTCACAACAAAATCTGAAATTACTAACTTTTTTTATGTGGATCTCCAGCCCTGGAACCAGCAGACTGTAGACCATTTCGTGGGAAAGAACCACTGAGGCCTGGCTTTATGTCACAGTTCTTGCCATGGTTCTCTACAAGCAAATCATCAATCTCATGCTGTTCAGGTGGAGCAGGAGCTGCAAGAAAGCAATACCGGTAAATATATCAATTTTACTCTCACCTGCACTTTTCATGACATTGACATACTTGTTGTATGCATCATGAGGTTGTTGAAACATTGAGATGTGACATTTATATCATTAGTTTTTATTAATAAAAATAATACTTAAAGGCATAATTACACATCTTAATACTTGCAATGTTTTGTATACTTATGTCAAATTAAAACATTAAGTCAATAGATCTCAAATTAAAAACAATATAATAATTACCGGTATATCCTACATGCCAGGTCAGTACAAAACATGGACCCCCCAATCTCGACCCCTTCTGGACTCCCTATTTTTCCTTCCAAACAATATGGGCTCCTGATGTAAATTGGTAAACTTAGAATGAAACACGATGAAGTCTATTTAATCAGCACGTAAAACATGAATTAATGAATTTACGCAGCATTCAGTGTATAGAATAACATGATGGATACAGCTGCAGTTAACAAGGTTTACTAGCTTCTTAGAAACCTGGTTAAATTCCCGAATAACTTGGTTACGACAAAACATCGGGATGATAATTTATGACGCTCATACCTTACCGCTACAATTTGTTTATTATGAATCTATAGCTAATCTGATGTTTGACATTCCAAATAGAATAGCTCAATCCAATATTCAAGATCTATTTCAAGATATATCTAAACATGTTCATTCTTATAATACAGGTTCTTCTGCCTCTAATAACTTCTATGCCAAACCTTCTAGGCTATCCGTTCAAGGGAATTCCTTCTCTCGAATAGGAGTAAAAGTGTGGAATGCAATACCCAAGCATTAAGAAATCTATCCAATAATGCCTTTAAAAGAAAACTCAAACAAATTTTATTCAACATGTTAGGTTCACAAGACTCAGTTTTGGGCATGCCCTTTTTTGTAAAATTTAATTGGAAATTATTTAAGTGTAAGTGTAAGTGTGAGTGTAAGTGGATGAAATCAATTTGGTTGACATCATGACATCGATAAACCAGCAAAACAAGAGACTTTGAGCACTACAGTCCTTTATTTTCTTGATTCTTTTTTTTTGTTTTTTGTTTTCACATTCTTTAGTTTCTTTACAATCATGGCTAAGGCAGTCTCTCTTCTTTTACACACGGACTATACACAAATTTCCAGGGTAGTTTTTGGAACTTGATGTTAATTTTGTGTAGACACCAGAGTGTGCTCCATCGCCAAAGAATAAATTGTCCTCAAATTTGAGAGCTATGCGACAAATCTGACAGAGATGGTTTGAGGATAATCACCAGGAATCCTTCCATGGGTGACTTTTATCCCCCGGCTTTTATAGAGAGCACTTCCAAATGAACATCAAGTTCTTTCACTAAGAACTTTGCATATTCTTTCATTAAATTATAACAAAAAGAAACATGTATACTCCTTTCCAAGCATCTTAATCGATAGAGAAGTGTGGATTATGGCATCTAGGAAGTGGGAGAAGCACTGTTAAGTTTGGAAAATGCATTTCGCTTAACATTGTTCACAAACTCCTTCATCCATCTGCATTTCTTGCCACTTTAATGAACTACTCCTTCCCTTTAATGTACTCTTGTGTTCTTTGCAGATTGATGCCAGTTAAAACTTCTCCTTCTAAGGCGAATGAGCGCTTCCTGTTTATACCATGTTTGGTTCAGACGTGAAAGTTCCTTGCACACCTGACTGATATGGTATAGTTGACACAAATTAGGAAAAAACAAGAAATCTGCACTAGATTAATACAACTGTTTCCAACAGTTGTTACCACTCACCATATTCAGTATTACTTTTGTCACATTTTGCTCACTGATTAAAATAGACTTCATTGTGTTTCTAAGTTAACTATTTAAATCAAGAGACCATATTTTCTGGAAAAAAGGGGGTCCAAATAGGGGTCCAGAAGGAGATCCAGAGGGGGGTCCTAAGGGGGCACCAAAAGGGGGTATAGTAAGGGCCCAGACTGAGGGGTCCACGTTTTGTACCCACTCCTACACGCCCAGGTACAATGCAACATTACTTAGCACTGTATGTGCAGTAATTACTCAAGACTTTTTTTCCATCCAAACTACAATTCTGTATGCAACAAAACATGGCTGTGTTATTTACAACCCTTTGGGAACTTTGTTCTTACTTGACACATACTTATGTTATTATTGATAACAAAAAGGAAAAACTACATACTTTCATTGACAGGTTCTTGAGCCTCAAAGTCATCAGCACCTAAAGAAAATTTTATGAATCCCTGACCAGTGGTGTTTGGTGTAGGAACTCTTTTCCTGTCAATCCTCTCAGCAGACAAATCATCAATCATTGATGGCTCGTTTTCCACAAGAACTACAAAAAGAAACATTCTCACTTTATATTTCATCTGTCTGTGTACAGTTTATAACAAGATTTAAAGTCATTAATGCAACATTCAGAAATTGTCTCTGCAGATTTCACTACCCACATCTATGTTATATAACTTAAGGCCAAGGGTCAAGCATGGAAACTCCTGTAAGCAATCACCTCTCAATTAGTGGCCAGACAACTTTTAGGGCTATAAAAGTTTCAAATTTTGTTTTGTTTCTTACTTAATTCCTTAATTAAGCAACCACTCAACAGATAAAAGATTAGATAACAAAGTGTTGCATGACATTTAATCACATTTCTAGGTAGGACAAGAGATGGAAATTTCTCAAAGGAAAGTACTGGATTTTTTTTTAAATTGACTTAATTTTACACAAATAAAACATTTCAGTCATGAGGTATGTCTCTGCAGCTGCCATATATGCTACAGTATGAGGCAAAATTTTGATCTAATAAGACGTAAGCTTTCATAAGCTGTCACCTCTCACAAGTGATCACCTAGGCTTGACATTTAAGTTGGTCACTAACAGGAATGATGGACTGTGTATAAAATTAAAACTTGAAACAAAAACTTACTGTATCCTTTCTTTGTGTGCTTCTTGCCTCCTGGTCTTTTAAATGTCTCTTTCAGCTTGAGAGCTCCTGGATGGGAGAAAGACCTATGGATTTCTGACTTTGACTTAGTTTCAACAGGAACAGAATGTAACCTTTGAAAGGTGGGCCTCCTCACTGCCTTTGCACCTGAAACAAGAATAGCAAAGGAACTAAATAAATGTGAATTCCAGAAAAATAACTATTAAAGATGCTGTGCATCTATCTGACGGGTGTAATATATTACTACCCCCTGCTTTTACAAGTTACAACATTTTACTCTTTGAATTTTTCAAAGATGTATAATGTCTGTCAACATGAGAACCATGGTTACTAGCTTGCTTAATGAAAAGGACATGCCCCTGCATTTGACTAGTAGTTTATTGTTATAAATTTTCATTTGCATCTAACAGTGTTCAAGACATGAGAGAGGTTGTAGGCCAAAAACCTCACATGGTCAATACCTCCAGTCCTGGTAAATAAATAGAAAATTTCAGATGATTTGGTCTAACTCATTAACCTATCAACCTGTTGAAATTCCCTTGTAACATGAAAATGCCTTCTAGACTTGCCTGGAACCCTATAAACTCTACATCCATAATGTTACATCTAAGAAAATCAACGAAAACTAATACACCATGACACGGAGCAACTCATGGCAATTTCTGCAGATGTCACATCCCACACTCACTGCTCTTCAAATGTAACAAGAATTTTTAAAAAAATTAAAACCGCGCTTTTTTAACTCTTTTGCGCTCACAAAAACATTACGTAATATTTAGCAACAACGTTTTGCGAGAAAACATTACCTGGAAACAATTTAAAAGATTGGAAACTATAGAGATTGCGTGATTCAAAGTTGGCTCAGTGCCTGGGTTGTAAGAGAGTTTCACATTCTTTGCATAGCGTGGTTGCATGATTTGTAAATCGGAGACTTTGTTTCCTAGCTCGCGCGAAGGAGAAAAGGTCTCACAATTGACCTTTCAAACGAATATATATATTTGCGTATGTTCAAAGCCAAGGTTTTATTTTTTTCCCAGAAAACTCCACCATTGCTTCTGGCGAAGTAAACACGATCTTGTTTATCACCGTAAGGGCATTTCAGTAAACACGATCTTATTTAGCACCAACAGCGGAGTCCATGGCTGACGACAGACGTAATACCTTCAGTTTAGCGCATTGAATGTTCCCTTCGAAAGTGAACATGCAGGCAAAACGAATATACAGCTTAACGCTGGATAATTTCAGCCTTAGTAGCCAGCAACTGGTCCTAAGTTACATTCTTTATCCTTGCAAATGCCTTAACGTGCATCTCCGAGGGATTTTGGCCCAATTTTGACCAAATAAACCCTCCCCAACTACCCGCGAGTTTATTTAATTCGCTAACTAGACAAAACTCTCCTGAGGGGAGGTATGAAGAAAAGAGCTGAGAAATGGCCTGTAATTGGCTGATGATGACATCATCCGTGGAGGTTTGGGATTTGTAACCGACAAAACGAAAAAAAAAAAAACCGAAGGCAGAGCAAGAAACCGCCCAGCCTCCGGCTGCGCGGTTTAATAATGGGACACCGCTACATGTAAGCTACTCAGTTTCAGGACAACATGCTTGAAGGTTGAAAAGTGAACTGATCAACATGACACAAGCATGGTACAAAGTAAAAAATCTGAGTCCCTGACAGGAATTGAACCCATGACCTCCTGAACACCAGGCGGGCACTCTATCAACCAAGCTACAAGAACTCACAGAGAGCAATGTCATTTCACTCAGTTCATGTGTGACACGCATCCTGCTATCATACTGCTATGATCAGCACTGTCATCATGAGTGTGGTAAATGAATAAAGATGGTAAATTTTAAGCTCGGTTATGAAATGTGAAAAGTGAACTGTCAGTAATCAACATGACAAAAGCATGGAACAAAGAAATAATCTGAGTCCCAGATAGGAATTGAGCCCATGACCTCCCAAACGCCAGGCAGGCAATATATCCACTGAGCTACAAGAACTCATGGGGAGCAAGGTCATTTAACTGAGTTCATGTGTGCGTGCTTCATGCTTGAAGGTTTATGCTAACGATGAGTGAAAACTAGTGATAATAAGGCATCATGATCAGTTGCCAATTGAACAATGTAGTCACTTGAGATAATGCATTGGAAACACTTCAATTGCTAACTGCTTAAATTCCTCACCAGTGAGAAAATTCCATGATTACTGTACTTGTTACCATTTATATCATGAAGATGAGTTGGGATATATGTGCCTTTAAATCCTCCATTGTTCCATATTAGACATTCAGCAGCAAAGTAAGCAGTTGCCATCCACATCTCAAATGACTACATCATGAGATAAACAAATCACGACAAGATAAACAACAGTTAAAAGCCTTTTTCAAATTAACAACTTACAGTTATAACCACCTGCTGGCGGGGATGATAGGTTTGTCAGCACATCTTCATTTTCTGTTAAATGGCTTCCACTACCAGTGCTATGAGCTGCTTCCAAGTCACTCTCGATAAAGTGATCACTCACATGGAAATCAACAGTGTTACCTTCAGTTGGGAGAACAAGTCGACAGCAACAGCAACAGCACTTTGTAAGGAAACTTTTCACTTGTCCCCAGCCATAACATCTCCAAATAAAAAGCAAAAGCACAGTCAATAAAAAGAAAAATGCTCCAATACTAATCAGGGCAATTGTTAAGGTCCCTTGACTTCCTAGTTCATCATCTTGGTTATCAGAAAGACGTGGTGAGGTCATTGTTGGATGGGGACACTTGTAATTGGATTTTCTGCATTGTTGGTTACGTGGAAGCCCCGAGTCTTCACACTGTTCTTCATGGTGTCTCTTGGTTGTTACATTGTTACAACAGTCACTGCATGGATGACATTCGCCAGTGATCTTGTCCATGTAAAAACCCTTGTGGCATGTCCCCAAACATTCGGTAGTGTCTTCTTCAGGAGTACACTCTCCTCTCTTATTTTCGTGTTTGGCACAATTCCTGCAGCTTTTGCACGTCGAATGATCCTGGGTATTAGAATAGTTCACCCCTTTCACACAGAGGACACACTTTATTGGTATGTCTATTGAAATGCTAGTCCCACATTGCACAATTAATCCAGATCCAGGATGGCATTCTGGACATTTCCAGATGATAGAATGTGTGTCATTAACTATCCTTTCAATTTCATCATGACTAGGTTGCTGACGTTTTCCATGGACAAGACTACAGCTTGTGATTAAAGCAAGTCCCTGGAAAAAAAGAAAACAGGAGACAGTTGTTAAAAAAGAAATAATGGTGACATGGTATGCAATTTATTATTGAGTTATTTTTTTGTAAAAAAATACCTCTTAGTCGGCACGTCGAGTATGTCATGGATGGGTCAATGGATCAGTGAGTCAGTGAGTGAGAGATGTATGTATGTCACACCAATCAGATTGGATCTACTATAAACAGCCAATCAAATTTCTTGTTTTAAAGGGAAATGGTATATGAGAAGATCTGATCCTGATTCAGTTCAGAACAGCCATATTTATTATTCTATACAAGAGGAGGAAGTATTCATATATTGGGTTTACTTTGGCATTTTCTGTGTGTTAGGATTTTAGTTATGGATGAGATGAGCCTTGAGGTTTGAAACATTGCGTGAGCTAGTTGTATGCAAATGAACGAGATGTTTTTATTTTTAGTTACAAAGGTAACTTGATATTTTTGTTTTTCACAAGGAGTAAATTCAATTAGACGTCACACATCGTTGTGTCTAGGTCTAAGGAAATGTTTTAGAGGAGACAGGACTATTTTGATTTGAAAGAGTTCGAACGTTTACAATAGGTACAGTTAACGATTGTTTTGTTCTTGTTGCATGCAAATATAGAGAGATATTTTTATTTTTTAGTTACAAAGGGTAATTTGACACTTGTTTTTCACAAGGGAGTAAATTCAATTAGAGCTGACACATCGTCACCACTTGTTCCCACCAGATGCTTGCTATTTTTAGTTACAAATGGTAGCTTGACACTTTCGTTTTTCATATGGGAGTAAACGTTCCCACGAGATGCTTGCTATTTTTAGTTACAAATGGTAATTTGAGACTTTTGTTTTTCATATGAGAGCAAATCGTTCGCACAAGATGTTTGCTATTTTTAGTTATAAATGGTAACTTGACACTTTTGTTTTTCATATGGGAGTAAATTAAATTAGACTTTCAACGTGCCAGAAGGGTTTTTTCTCTTTCTTTCTATTTTCGGTGAAGTAGTGTTGTGTAAAAAGGGTAAACTTACGACTTGTATAAAATGCAAAAAGGTCTCTTAACTTGAGTATTTTGAGCAAAAATTCCTCTTGGGGGTTGGAAGGGCTATGTGATCGATGATGAGGGAGTTATGCATGTGCGCGTGTCACACCAATCAAGGTGTGGGTTGTATCAAAGAACGAATCAAATTGCCTGTTAGAAAATAAGATGGTATCTACATTAATCTGGAGACATGTCGGATTATATGTTGTTCAGTCAAACATTTGATGGCTTACTATTTAGCTATCATACCATTACCGATGTAACATGGTATGTCCATCATAAATTCGCGGTTTCTTTCTTGCTGTACATCACAACCAAAAAAATTTAACTAAATCATTACTGTAAACAGTTCCACGAATGCTCCTATCACAAAAAATAACTCTTGCACGCTTTGTGTGCCTATGTCTAGAGTAGTTTAGGATGCTCATTCTTGTAGTCCAGAAGTGCTTGGATCAAGTCCTCCAACCTATAATAGTAATTGTACCATGGTTGTTAAAGATTATTTTTCTTTCCCCTTTTTGCTCATGGATGTTACGTAACATCCATGAGCTTAGAAGGCAATCGGATGGCACTCGATCACTCATTCACTCACTCACTCACTCACTCGATTCTGATTAATTTATTCATTAAAACCGAATGAAATCGTTTCTCCTGTCCCTCCCCTACTTAGTATGGTTCTTGTCCTAGGCACTTCGTGGTCTAGGTTCAGCAGGTTTTAGCGGGGTACTAGAAAGACGAATGATTTGTCCAACAACATGGAGTTCATACATATGGTGGTTAATGCGGCACGAAGATGGTTTTTGGTTCAATTCGTGGAGTTGTAAAATTGAAATTTGTCAAGCTAAGCAGCAGTAGCTGCGACAAATGGACATGGAAAGACTAGAAGGACGTGCGGCAGCATAGCGTATCGCAGCATGAGGATGGGCTTTCGTTCAATTTTAATGAGGAGACCTTTCGTGGAGTGCTATAATTGAAAATTATACAGCTAAGGAACATTAGCTTCGGCAATATGGAAAAGGCGACGATGTCACGACCGAAAAAATGCCTGGTAAAATTTTACCTGGAGGAGGAAACAATGCAAAGGCGAATGAATGGAATTTTTGCGGGTGAAGGAGATTAAAGTGTATTGCTTATTGGACACAGTCTGTTTCTCGCTATAGGTTAGTGTCTCTTGCCTTTTTCTTTACATTTTTGGCCTTCATGCTACCCTTTCCTCGTTTATGCCTGCATTAAGGCAGGGCATATTTGTTAGGGATACACTTGGCCTTGTTTTAGGAAAGTGTTGCAAAGTTAGGCATAGCGTGACAAAGCCGTACAGTTACAAACAATTTCAGAATTAAGAAGCTTGGTTACATATTACAGTCGGAAATATAACCTGTGTATAAGCCTTTGTTGTTAACGTAGCCACGGTAAATATCTCTACTACATGTCGCATGGAATAAAGAAAACTAGTTCTTGATATCCGTTTTAAAACATGTGGGAATATTAGTTCCTCACTCACTTTCCGAGGTGCACAGGGGTAGACTGATGCATTAGAGGGTGTAAAATATCAAGTCTTTATCAAAGCGGAGCGCGCCCGGGAGAAATTCCGGTGAATAGAAGGGTTGTTGTATTTTGCACAAACTATCTTTTAAATCCCACCAAACAACCTACTATACCCCATAACAATTTAAATTGATTTCCCTCGATAAAGCTTCAAATATATTCATCGTACAGTTCATTAGGTAACTGTTGACATACTGTTCTCACTTTCGGCAGCATTACGCCACTTCTGTTGAATTAAATTTGATAAGATGTTCTATGGAATACCATAATTTAAAAGCAATAAGCGCAGAGGCATGAATTGAACTTTAGCGTAAATAATGCTGGTACGATATTTGTTTTGAAATCCAATGTGTTGTGGCAAATGATTTCATGGCTAATGTTGTAGCTCAGCGTTTGTTGAAACTTTAGACAAGATAGTTATTTTCGTAACCACGCCAAAGTAATATTATATCGTGTTTGGAGATATCTTTTTAGCGTGAGTATTTCTGTGCTATGCTCTAATGAGCAGAGAATGGCATGTTTTTAGCAAGATAAGCGCATCACGTTTTAACCCGAGACAGTATGTTTTTGTATTTAGCGCGAATTTCCGCTAAAAAGCAATAAGAATTGTTAGATCTTTTTCATAGGAGTAATATGCAAGTTGCGTTCTTTTTTAGTTATTTGGTGAAATAAGGTAATAGGTGAAACAGAGATGTTTGGGAAGAACGCATGTGTTGTTGTGTTGTTTAACGATAACCAGATGTCGATGTACTAATTGTATGGGGGATAACAAGTTGTTAAGTTAATTTGTCATCATATGTCACAGGTGAAATCATGCGATTGTGAAACATGTAGGCTAATTTGACCTTTATGAAAGGGATAAGATTTGCTAGGGCTATCGAATGGTGTTCGCTAGAATGTGAGCGGTGCTTTTATTTTTGCAAGGAAGCTCTGTGACATAGTTTGTCTTGAGAGCAGCCTGAGCATTTTAGAAAGTACATGTAGAGATGGCGAGCAGCGAAAAGTTTTTTAAATTTTTCTTTAGCTGAAATTTTTTTCTTTAATACAAAGAAAACGTTTTGCACCCATTCCAGTAGCTTAGAGCCAATTACGCCTTAATTGTTTGATGCCAAATTGCTTCAGGTGGCTTCACACAAGCTTCAATGTTGACATCTAAAGCTTTGTAATCGGCCGGGACATTGTGAACAGACCACGAGAAGACGGTAAATTTTTTTTTGTTAAATTATTCTTATCAGTGCTGGCCTGATGGGCCGCTTGGCACATACACTCTTTTTTTATAATATATTTTATAAGAATATTGAGGCTGAAATTTGCGAAATTTTAAGAATATTTTAAGAATTATAAAGCCGAGGTTGAGATTTTTGAAAAGGATAGATATAATTTCGTGTGTTGAAACATCTAATACAATACAATTTTCTTTTGTTTTTTTAACCGTATAAAACAACCCTTGCTGGTTAACAAGGCGTTTACTGCAGTGATTATACTTGATTGTCCTTGACATAGTTGAAACAAAATCGGGTACTTTCGTTTCCGTCATGCTGTACCTAGTGTTGGCGTTTGGCGTGACATTTAGACCTTACTGACTGCAACGAAAAGCGATGGAGCACATGCACAATGTAACGCAATACCGATCTAAATACCAAACACTTATAATTGATACCCCAATGAATTCTAAAACGGAAATGTCATAAGCTATAATTTAAGAATAATACAAGAATGTTTTCAGCCTAAAATTGGCAGAAAAATAAGAATATTCAGCCTGGGCCGGAAAAACAACATTCTTATAAAACAAAAAAGAGTGCATGCAGACTTTGACTTCCACCATCTGAGTTTCCATTTGCAGAGCGAGTGCTTGTGCAAAAAGTTTCCCATGAAAATCATGAAAATCACTTGATTTTCATGCAAATGACTGTACAGGTGACATCATATTTTCATACCAATAGTTTCGAACAAAGACTCGTTTTGCCACAGGGGCAAAAGTAAACTTGGGATTGGACTATTCATCCATGAGCTGCTCAGAGAGCCTTTGATTTTAAGAAAATATCTTGTTAGAGTGAAAAGGAAATTAAATTGTTATGGTCCACTTGGAGTCAGATCAAAGGTATCAACACTTGGAATTTTCATAGGAAAACTGTTCTGGTTGTGGACTGGATTTGTGTGGGATGCTTAAACAATGGTGTTGCTTCTGTCAAAGTTGAGGAAATTTTGTGGATCCTGCTTAGGGAATCAGTGGAAACATGTTGGACAACGAGGAAAGTGATGAAAGTGAAAGCTTTAAGGACATTCATGCCCATTGCTACTGCGCATCTCTATTGCGCACGCTATTCATTAGGCACGCGCGTGCCACGTCATGTATTTCACGCGTGTGCACCGAGCCGAAACTCAACAAAATATAGAGCTCATGACCTTTGCGTTACCTTGGTATGCAAATATTTTTGTTGGATGCTGACGGTGACCCCCACTTTTTTTTCGGCAGATCACTTTCTTTTCTGATTCTTTCCATTATACTAAGAAACAAAAAAATCTGTATGTGGGAAGTTTTAATTATTTCTCATATTCTATTCAAATAGAAATTGCATTTTTACTACAGCATCTTTTGGGAGGTCAACTGTCTAACAAGTACAGTCAAACCCCGCTATTTCGAACTTGGTTTATTTGAAGTCCCCGCTATTTGGAACGAAGATCGAATTCCCTTGGATTTACCCTTATCTTTTCAGTCATTTACTATCAGCTATTTAAAACTCGGTTATTTCGAATTCCCCCTATTTCGAACTCATTCTTTTTTCCTTTCTTAAATCAACACTGTTATTTCAAACTTGTCCAAAACAGAGTATGTACATAAGAGCACAGCTGGAAACATATTGCATTTTGCTACAGTTTGTTTGTTGTTGACAGAGCCGGGATTCGACGGCAAGCAAGCCAGTTGTCATTCACGATCAACAAAAGTAATTAGAAAAAACCAAAAACAACAGAACATTCAAAGATTCCTCAATGCAACAGCATCTGTTGATTTATCCGACATATAATTACTGTCTTTTTATTTAATCAGTGTTCTTCTTCATGTACTGTGCTGTATTTTATGAAAAAATGATTCATTGTTACGAATTTTACGCTTCCCCAGTTATTTCAAAACCCCGCTTTTTCAAACTTTTTTCCATTTCCTTTGGGACTTCGAAATAGTGGGGTTCAACTGTACTATCTCAGCAGCCATAATCCTGTACCTCAAAAACCATTTTGCACAGCATGGTTGCCCCGACTGCCTGATCAGTGACAATGGCCTGCAGTTCACCTCATCAGAGTTCACCAAGTTTGCTAAAGGATGGGACTTTCAACAGAGAACCAACAGCCCTTGAAGTGTATTATGGCCAAAAGCGGGAGCGCCGCAACAGACAAAATGTGAATGACGGCCATGTACTCAACTCAACTTTTAATCAACCCATAATATGCAACTCAACAAACAACGTCACCTAATGTCACGCAGTACATTACATCTTTCCCCCCTTAGATCAAAAACACGGTCTCAAACAAGATCAGTTTGTTGTTCACTGTTCTCAGGGGATAACTCATAAAACTAAAACGAAATCAATCTTCAGACAGATAGTCTTTTAAATACTCTGGAGCCCTTCTAGTGCGCTGAGATCTCCTTAGTAACACTGGTGGAGACATTCGGTGTTCAGCTGGCAATCCTGTGTTTGGCTCATCTTCTACTACTTCCTCAGTGACAAGTCTCCCTGGTTTTTCCTCAGCTGCGTCCGATGCCTGAATGGGCTCAGCCTGCACTGCAACATCAGGTAAATCGTCATCCCTGTTCACCCTGGTGGCAAATCGTTGAAGGAGGTGATCAACATGTCTTCGGGTAACCACCTCATTTTCATACTTAACAGTGTATGACAATGGACCAGTTCAACTTTCAATGTGTGCCTTCTTCCACTTAGGCCCAGGACTGAAATTCTTCACCAGAACACTATCTCCCTCTGAAAATTGTTGCTCTTTCTTGGTATTATCATGGTGTACCTTCTGTGCCTCTTGTTCAGTTTCCACACAATGCCTAAGTTCTGGTCGAATTAGGTCCAGCTGGGTTTGTAGGCGGTGGTTGAGCAGCAACTCAGCTGGTGTTACTCCTGACCAGTAGTTGTTTGGGGCATTGATCTATATGCCAACAAGAATCTACTAAAGGCCTGTTTACACAGGCGATTTTCGTTGCGGCAAGTCGCTGCAATTTTTGTCGCGGTAAAGTTGCAACAAGTTTCCAACATGTTCGAAACCCCTGCGATATTGCGGCAACAAATCGCCCTGAAAATAGCACCTCGTTTACACGTGCAATTTTTGAGTTGCAACTTAAGCGCAACAAAACTTGCATCGAGTTGCCGCGACAAATATCGCCTGTGTAAACGGGCCT
>JAHPZR010002286.1:0-2500 GCA_019787425.1 Platygyra sinensis
GCACCTATTCAATTGCATTAACACAAATATCACAAAAATGGTAAAATTTGGAAACTTCTTCCCAATCATACACCAGCATACCAAAATCACTTGATGGCATGTGTTGCAACAATTCAACATAAGTAATCAATGGCTAAGATACAAATATGCTGACCACATCTTTCCAGAGCAATGCTAAATTGACACATGGAATATATCTCAACCACAGTATAAACCCTTAACAAAGGAAAAAGTTGAGGCCGATAGCTTGAAGCATTGCATCAACTGTAAAGTCATCAATTAATCCACATCTGGAGGTAAGAATTCCTCAGCATAATGCCTTGCACCTAACTGGAATATTCCTTGGTCACAGTACCACAGAGCATTCAGCAAGGAAAGAAAATCTAAGCATTGCAACCACAATTACATGTATGTAGATTTTTGAACGTGTATATTTAGCTCTGTTGGTGAATCCATACTTCAATCTTGAAGGAATTGGCGAAGCAACTCTTCAAAACAGAAGCAGGATTTCAGACAACGTTCTGTGACAAGTTTTAAATTCCATTTGGTTTACGTTATGACTGTGATACATATAAGCTAAAATAAACAAGAATGAAATACAGTATAGATCCAAAACTCTGCAATATTGCAACCTACGATCAAGTGATCGCTCTGGTCAAAAATATTATCTTATTAACTCTTGCGACCTTTGTACTTACATTTGTTCCAACATCTTGATCCAGAGGCCTTGTTCAGTATAAAAATTCTCTCAGATTCTTTTCCACACTTCAAACCTTTAGACCAGGGCTTTTACATTTGTAACCATGTTGACCGTTGAATCACGCACGCCTTTCTTAGAGCATTGCATCATGGGTGATAACACTAATTCCCAGGGTCCTGACCTGGGAGATCAACCGGTTTTCAGTTTGCCGGGCGTAGACTGCCGTAAGATGTGTTCCCCACTTAATTAAGATCGTATCATGTTAATGACCTGCCCAGTGTCTTAAAATAAAGTCAAGATAAAATATCATCTTAATGTAATGCCCGTTTTCTCAATTCAAGATAGAAACGTCTTGTATAAGAGCGGCGAAATTTTAGGCCGAGATATATACGTCTTGAAAAAAGACATGACCACTGTCTAAAATTAAGACCTTTACTCCTCTAACATTTTAGTAAGACACTTTTAGCCTTAAATTAAGGCAGTTAAAAATGGTATAATTTGATTTAAGATAACTTTGTCTTAATTTTAAAAAAAATTAGATCTTATAATAAGATGACTTCATCTTTATCTTAGGAGTACCTTTATCTTACTTAAGAAGACTTGAATCTTAGTTTAAGATTTAAGTTTTTACGGAGTACTTTTACTACGAAGACGGTCGCCATCAGATTCGGGACGAAAGCCAATTTTGCAGCAAAATAACATACAAATAGACAACACCCTGGGAACGAGGTTGACAAATAGACAGAGATAAACAGGGATAAGAAATTCTCAAGTTTGCAAAATCATAACATCATTTCTACCTTTATAAAGAAACTAATTTTCACAAATGAAATTGACTGCCACTTCGCAGACCGATGCGAAAACAAACTAGGCTAGTCTCCAGTGCTTTTTCGGTCCAGAAGGTGACTCCATGTGGACTGGTAACAAGTAATGGCGGCCAGTTCCATGCCATGGCATGTTTTTTGCATTTGTTAGCTTCCAAAGTGCTTTTTTGAAGAAGGGAAATGTATTTCAAATATAGTGCGAGTCAAATACAAGTATTCAAGCCACTATTTCTTATGTGAAAGTTCTAGGTAGTAGGTAAGAAAGGATTTTTGAACAGCTTGATCCACATTTAAATCTGTATTGAATCAAAGGACCTCTGGAATCCCTCTGGAAATTAACTCGATCATACAACCCTCCTCCCCCCTGGAATTTCCTGGGTCTTTGACCTCCCTCCCCTTTGGAATTTCCAATTCCCTTCGTGGTGGGGGTATGGATATTTTCTTGAACCACACATTTTTAATAAATTCTAATTTATTAAAATTATTTGCATTGAAATTAATAATGCAGGAATCCCCAGTCAAGGTCACAGTCACTTCCATCTTTTTCTGATCTGCAGGGGCAAGACTTTGACATCCAGATCAGCACTGGATCAGAAGCCTCATCTAGTGCTGATCATTCAGATTTTATTATCAGATACCATTTATTTGTAGGAGAATTGCAATATTGTGACATTGTACGAAATCACTTTCTTGTATGTAGTGATCGTCTAAAGTACATCTAGTGCTAAACCTTCATACTGTACAGTCCTCAGGTTGTTATAAGATGTTGTTATGCATTGTTAACAGAAAATCAGATAATTCATTTGAAATGAACAATGTAAGCTTTGTAAACTTGCATTGGGCTTCATTTTTGTTGACAATAACCAGCAATAAACCATGCATGCTTATTAGACTGTTACATGTACATTCAAAGGGTGCAGACTGAAAATTATAGTAGTTGCTAAAAGGTATCTACGAGTTGTAACTGTTCATCAGT
>JAHPZR010002286.1:7500-10000 GCA_019787425.1 Platygyra sinensis
ACTTCAGTCGAAAAGATTTTATGCAGGGAATGTTAAAACAAAGGCAACAAGAACTGAAATGAGGTAAGAAAAGATCAGCAAATAAAAATGTTTAACACCAAAGTCGCATTGCCACACGCAACATGCCGAAACATGCCGTGTTGTCCGCAGAACATTGATATGAATAAGTGATGAGTAAGAACAATAGCGTGAAGATATGAATGCCCGATGACCCCAGAATTTGGGGTACACACTTAAAGCGGCGTGAAGTTGTCATGCTTGTTTCCATCTAACTGAACGACTGATGACTGATGATAAAGTGCAGCGAGCTGTATTCAGTCCACTGTAACCCAGGCCCCCATTGAACAGCTCTGTTAGAAAATCTAGGACCTCTGATATAGATGGTTGAATGGTATTAACACCCCTTCTACCGCAGAATATACTCCACTTCTGTAAGTAAGTTCGGTACTGTTTCTGGGTCCCTTCTCTCCAGGACTGAAGGATGATTTCTTGAGCTCTGTCCGATATGCCTTCGTCTCGGACGCTTTCCCTGACAAGTGACATGCCATTAGCAGTAATCGTTCCCTCGATGGATGTGCCTTTCCTGGGTTGAAAGGCAGATGTACAATGTTGGGCTGACTGGGAAGTAGCACTGGGTTCTGTGCAAGGAGCCTTGTTAGTTTGGGGAACCGGAATTGAGTTGGCCAATGAGGGGCCACCAGAACCATCTCTGCTTGGTCCTCTTCCAATTTTTGCAGAACTTGTGGAATGAGACTGAAAGGTGAAAAGCATAGTTATGTTCTGTTCCCCAGTCTAACATGAAGGCATCTACCCTGACAGCATTAGGGTCAGGGATCCAAGATACATAACACGGTAATTGGTAATTCCGAGGGATGCCTGTGGCAGGCCATGGTAAGTTTTCGGTAGGGTTTCTTTGTTTTCGTCGACGCAAAACGGCAAATTTGATTGACAGCTGAAACTATTTTTATTTCCAAACATTCTGCGATTCTCCGACTCTTGCAAGGACTGTAATTTCCAGAAGCATTGTCTGATTCTGGCAAGGAACATTCTGCAATTCTGCGATTCTTGCAAGGACAGGAAATAAACAGAAGGTAAGACATTTTAGAATGCATTTCGACATTGTGTATTGAATTGAACAACATCCGCCTTTCATATTACACATCAAAGCAACGAGTTCACTGTTCACTCAGCCTGCCAAGCTATGAGTTCAGCAACCGGACCTGCGTGTTCATCCGGCCTACATGCTTAACGCTTAGGCTAGGTAAGAAGTTTGAAGCAACTTTGACACAAGATATGCATTGCATCAGTGTATTCACAAATCAAGGATCGATTCCATCACGGAAAACATTGACACCAATCATTTCAAAAATTGGCTCAAGTACTTGTTGGTTTGCAATTGTAGACATTCAAGCCTCGAGAGTTTTACTCTATCGAAATTTTCGCAGTTCATTCAATCCATGAGTGGACAATCATACTACGTGATTTGTAAAGTTTTGTGTATGCTTGCCGACATCTATTGAGCTTGCCTGTTTACCAAAACGCACATGTAAATAGTGTTTGCGAGGAGGTTTATTCCATTCGATGTTTATTTTATTTTTAGTGTTCCACCATTAACGTTTATAAATACAAAGGGAAATAAGTGTTAAGAAGAATTGCTCATGCTTCTGACTGGGATAGATCGAAACTTTAATCCTTTCGCCATTTTGAATAATCAAGCACACAGCAATCAATGGGAATTTACCAGTTGCATTATGGTGCATTACGTTTTTCTCTCAAGTGAGCCTACTTCAGTTCTTCTCTCATACAAAAGAGCTTCTTATTATACAACAGACAATCAGTATTTTAGCCTCTTAAATTTTTGGCAGATTCGTTACGTTCATTGACGGCAATACAGCCCTTCACAATATTTTAGTCTTCAAAGAATTAAAACGTGTTACCATTCATGTCTTCAGATCTTCTAGCAGTTCTCACGATCTCAACGTAAGAGAAATAATCTAAAAACAAATTCCAGTTTTCATGCTGCAAGATTACTTCTGCCAGTTTTGATGCCATTTCTGAACACCATGCACACTCTCGTTCCATCTTGTAGATCACCTGCAAAGAGGAAATAGGAGCCGGGGAATTGAAGGAGACTCTGCTTGCACAGTAACTTGCTGCCGGCCTAGGCTAGAAGCATAGTGACCGTTTCTTCAACACCGTTTCCTCAGTGATTTTTATTGCCGATCTAGCTGATTAATGGAGGCACTTTACTTAACTTCAGAATTCATTCTAATGCTATGCTCCCCAGCCCAAGCATCCCACGGAATTGCCTTTTGGCGTCTTGTTAAGTTGAGATGCAAATAGATCAAGGACAGGTCTGCCAAACGGGGTAAAAATATCTGTCAATACTTGGGGATCAAGTTTCCCCTCTGTCTGGTCATTAAACACTCGAGAAGCAAGATCAGCTTCAGTATTCTCAACACCAGGGATGTGCGCTGGTGTAATCCAGATGTCTCTGTCC
>JAHPZR010002286.1:15000-21486 GCA_019787425.1 Platygyra sinensis
ACAGCATGAAATCCACAATTTATGGATCTTTAACTCGTGCGTAAAGAACCGTAAATATAAGGCCTCTTCTTTACGGACAAGGTCTGTGTTCCGTAAAGATGCGTAAATTCAGAGAGCGCATAAAGACTTCGTAAAGGATAGTAAATGTTCGTAAAGGATAAGGACCTGGCTGGATATAATTCGCAACTTTCTATTCAGAGAAATACTCAAAGAAGTGAAATAATTGTCTTATTCATCTTCAAAAGAGATACGTAATTATTTTGACCTGTTTCACTTTACATACTTTACGCATCTTTAACATTCTTTACCAATCTTTACGCAACAACCTTTACGGATCTTTAACTTTCTTTACGCCAAAACTCGTAAAGACTGCGTAAAGGATATTAAATGTTCGTAAAGGATAAGGATCCGCACGGATATAATTCGCAACTTTCTATTCAGAGAAATACTCAAAGAAGTGAATAATTATGTCTTATTCATCTTCAAAAGAAAATATACGTAATTAGGGACCTCTTTCACTTTACATACTTCACGCATCTTCAACACTCTTTACTGATCTTTACGCAATAACTTACGGAACTTTAACTTTCTTTACGCCGGTCGATTTTGCTGCGTCTTTATGGAACACGTAAACGTATAAAAATGCGTGTTTGCATTGTTTTTTTCGAAGAGCGTCTTAGTTATCACTGCTTTTACGCATCTTTTTAACCAAACTGTTAAAAGAGAGGATGATCATTGTTTGTTGGCCGAGTTGTTGGCCCGGGGTCCTCCATCACGGTACCTCTATCTATCAGCGGTTTTCCACATTAGGTTCCAGGTTCTCTCAGTTTTCCCGCCATATTCTGGCGTCCTCTTGAAGGTGTGAAAATGTCGAATTCAGCACAAGAGTCGATCGATCTTTTGATCATTTTTCGCTGTTTGAACTCTGCTTTGGCTTGGAAAATCCAGTGTCCTGGCGATCCTTGGTAACCTTGAAGACATCAATATGGCGGTGCGTTCGAGACAACAACATCAGAAAACTGTTAAGAAAACTGTTATGCTCCATTTCACAGTGATACCGGTATTTTGATAGTATCAAATAATGCAAAAAGTAGTAACATGTGAATAAACAAAAACACTTAAAAATAAGGTCTCATTTAATTGCATACAGTACTTCAGAAAATGACACCATTTACAACGTTTTTTTTGCGTAAACTCCAAATCAAAGTCAAGTATTATAACCTTTTTGACAAGCCAGTACAAGACGTTACTCCTAAACTGAGTAATATTTCGTGTAAGGTCAAAATTCTCATTTAATCGCTTAGACCCCTGTTCTCAAGATCCAGTTATCCTCACAATAAGTTTGCCATATTCAGTATATTAGAAAGACAAGAGTTAAATCCTGAACTCAATGAGACAAGTCACACCTCATTTGTTTGGGCAGAAAGTTCTACATCATGATCCTGTTGTTGCGCGAAAACCTCTGAACACGCCTCCACTTCTTTCAACTCCGCATCTGATAAGTTCACTCCTTGCAGTTTTGATAGTCTATTCTGTTCTCGCAGGAATTTGCTTTTATGGGTGATAAACCATTGAAGAATTTTTAGTTCTTCCTTATCTCCCAAAAATTCTGACGGTCGGATGCGGAAAGTCGTACTTGCAACATAGTATTGCTTTGGCTTTTTCTTGGCCCTTATATAGCAAAGACTGCGATACCTCACTTCACTTTCTCCGCAGGCGAGTTCCAATTCTTCACTCTTGTACACCATACCTCGCATGCGAATGAAAAGTTCTTGGATTGATAGAAATTCCTTCCTTGATATCTTTATAAACAAAGCGTTGTTGTTTTCCAAAGTGGTCTCTAGCACACTATCAACTGATAGTACTAATTCGTCATCCATGGTGAGGCTGATCAATGAACAACTCTTCCTTTGCAACGAATGTTTTCTTTTAGGGTGTCAGTCGATCATGCATTACTAAACAGTCTCATAAATGTCAGAATATATACTAGCGGCCCCGAGGGAATTTCTCTGAAGTGGCTATTTGAGTTTGTTGCGAATGCAAACTGAAGACGCATAGTGTCGCGCACAGGATAAACTTCAGAATAACCGGCCACTTAATATTTGTTTTCAAATGCTGCTACTGCAGTCCCACAGTCGTCATAATTGACGTAATAACTGTATGTTAAAAAAAAAACACGAATATACCTCGTTCTTACATCCACTGCAGGACTGCAGACCGTGGAAGCACCTAAGTTTAGAGCTTACATCATAATTTAATCATTGACTACAGGACTCCGGCCCCGCGGTATAGCATTTTGAGCTTACTTCACGTGTGAATGTACCCGCTCTCCCTTTAATAGCGCGGCGTGCACAAAGCAATAACATGTCTGTTAACAATAACCTTTTATTTTCACTTCGGCCACCTAATAACACTTCTCAATGAGTACTACAATGTTTTTAATAACATTTTGCAGAAAATGTCCTTGATTACAACAACTTCTTTCGTTTTAACTCTTCCTCCAAATCAGTATTAAAACACTGGTTGACAAACCAGAACAACACGTTCCTCTTAAACTGAGTCATCTTTCTAGTAAGGTCGAAGTACTGATTTAATCTCTTAAACCCCTGTTCACAAGATTCAGTATTCACACCCCTGATTTCATCAAACTTCGGCAGATGCGGGTGATAAAGACAATTCGGATTTTCAGGTGGCATACAAACTTCCTCAGTGTGTTTGGAGACGTGGAAAATGTCAACCAGAAATTGAACATTATCTAGTAACAACTTTGCCCCTGCACTACCATTTTGAGCTTGATTTTTCAAAAAGGCATCAAACCGCAAGCTCTATCGTACCCTAGGTACCTGAGTCTCTTGAAATGCTCCAAATTACTACAAAATGTCCTAAGGATGAAAAGAAATACCTGGGTGTAGGATTCACTTGTAAACATTTCGGTCATACTTACAACAATGCCATAAGGCCTTATAAGAGCAAGCATCCCCGCAGTTGTTTGATAGAAGAGCGAAATGTTTTCTTTCTTTTTACATCCCTTAGCATTCTGCTGTGCTAAACATTCATCTTCTGTTAAGAGACCCGCTTTGGCTCTTGCTGTATTAAATTCCGGCGGAACAGTAACTTCTTCTACTGATGTTTCTGCAGTCAATGACAGGTGATTTTTACAGAATTTTGATGGCTTTTGGCTCTTTCCCCCGGGAAGTGGCAAGTTCGGACAGCATTTATAGATTTGCGGTAAATCTTTCCTTATTTTCACCTTCTCCATTGGAAGTGCGCACTTTGATCTCTTTAAGTATTCGTTCCCGTCAACTGTAAAATATCCTTCTGAGCAGCCCGGCGTCTTGCATGTGTGTGTCACCCACTTATTGTCCGATGAACAAATGTCTTCCCACACTACTCTGCATAACTCTTCGGTGTTCAAATGTCTGCCACTGAATGAATATTCACACTTCATGTCAGTCTCAGCCAATTTGCCTTTTCTGTGATAATAGTTTACTACTATCCAAAGAAACCAAGCGTCATTCACTCTTTGTTCATTTAACTCCCACTCTTCATCATTTGTACGCGCAAACTCTTGTAATTCACTCAACTGTTCCCTGTCTTTCTTCTTAAAGTTCAAGTTGTAAACTTAAGCACGCGATTGAAAAGTTGCTTCTGATACCCAGATATTATTGCTAATGTCTTCTAAAAGGTTCGTTTCAAAAACCGTCTTTGAAGACACCTGGAAATATGTGTTCCCTGCATGATTCACGTCTTGAAAAAACTTGGAACCTTCCTTACTTATCTTGTAGCTTGGAAAGTACTTCATTTTGCATTTCTCACACTGACCATGAAACAGTGCTCCAACATAAGTGCCTCGCATTGTGTACACTAGGGGAAACGATGGCCGATTGTCCATCTTTATATTTTTGCCGCAGCATTTCGTTTTGGCAGGAAGTAGAATAACTGGCTTAAACACACTTCTACCGCTCTGTTTGAACAGACGAGAATTCAAATCCCGTTGTAATAGTGAAGGATACTTCTCCTTTAACACTTTAAAGACTCTTCTACAGTTTGTTTTGTCCGTTAAACTCAGCTGTTTTCTATCTTTCCTGTCAGTACCACCAAGACACGGTGTTGCCGTATTAAGATCCCTGCGTTGGCTACGCACAAACTCGGCCACTAGTTCAAATCGGTTGGGTGTTCCCTCAGGAAAATGGTCTACTCCAAACAGAAAGGAATTAAACTCTTCGTGATCAACAAGTATGGCACACATTTGACTTCACTCTTCAAATTGATAGTCCACAAATTTTGACTGGGATCATGTGTGGGTATCGTTCAACATTATCCTTAATGTGCCATAACTTATTAAATTCAGCGTTTAACGGAGGCTTTGTTTTTACGCATTTTGTTTGCCTTGAGATTACGTACCATATAGCGTGGGAAAATCCAGATCTTTGCAAATCGCAGTATTCCAATTCCCAATCTGTCGGTAACTTTTCATTTCTATTGCATTTTAATTCTATCGTTCTTTGTGTCTTCCCAATTGGCTACAGCCCCATCACAATTAATGAAAAGGCATCCGACAAAGGATACTTTCGGCTTTTAACTAATCATTGCCAATTTCTAAACCTCTCGGTAACTTTTCAATCGTATGTATGGCGTTTTTATTCCAATGTTCTTTGTGTATTCCCTATTGGTTATTGGTATTTCCCTATTGGTTATTGTGTATTCCCTATTGGTTATTCCCTATTGGTTACTACTCCACAATTAATGAAATGGCACCCGATAAACAATACTTTCGGCTTTTAACTAATCATTACCAACTTCCGATCCTGTCGGTAATTTTTAATTTGTATGGCACTTTAATTGCATTGTTCTTTGTGTATTCATTATTCGATACAACCCCATCACAATTAATACAAGGTATCCCACAAACTGAGAAAACAAATCATAACGCGTAACTGCTTTACTGTTCACTTCGAGCGATCACTCCCACAATGTCACTCGTTCACAAGCTTCCAGAAAACTTAAACAAAACTATGATCTACCGGAGAATTTCTGCCGGACAAGCCATTTCATTTCCTTGGGAGAAAACCACAACCCAAACACGAAATCTGGTTCGCGCGTATGCCGAGAGCTTGGGTTGTCCTGAAGAATACATCCTCTTTCCCCTCCTGACGGTTACTGCGTCTTTTATAGGCACTCATGGAAGGATCAAGATCAATGACAGCTGGGAAGAGCCTGCCATAGTTTGGTTTAATGTGTGCGCAAGAAAAGGGCAAAAGAAAACCGCAGCACTTAATGTTCTTGCTAGGCCTGTCAGGGAAATTGAACAAGATCTTCAGAATGGCTTCAAACAGGACAACCCTGAAGCACAGGATAGAGAGCTGCCTCGTTTGCTGGTTGACCATTTTTCCTTCGAAAAATTGCACCAAGTAATGTCTCAAAACAGCAACAAGGTTCTTCGGTGCATATGATGAACTAACTCAATTTTACAATATGCTTGACCACTACAAAATGAATTCTACAATGGACCGAAAGACACTACTGGCCCTTAACGGAGGTGCGCAATGGACACGAGATTTCAAAAACGGTTCTGCGACAATGGATTCCACCTGCCTTAACATCACCGGCTTCATCCAACCTGCTTACGTGGTTAAGCTACTGTCACAAGATGACTTCGATGGCTTTAATGACCAACAGTTGTATGTGTGCCCTGCAGAGCGTGATGTCGACTATGACGAATTAGTACCATTTGATCCAACCTCAAACCCCCTACTAAAACGTGTGTCCCCTTACGTAGATCCATTGGTAAAATTTTTTCGAGCCTACGCATCGGGTCAAGTTTTTCACGTAACATAATGGATTTGAAAGAAGGCCTTGACGAAACTTGTTTTTTTTTTTTTGTAAACAAAACTTATCACAGCGATTTGAAACTCAAATCGAAGGAAAGCTTTTCCATTTAAGTATGATGAAAACCCGGGCGGGCCGGGAAAAATCCATCGGCCAAAAGCATATGGTCTAAATTGGCTGTACGCGTGTGGGTATGGATTGTTTCTCATGTGTTGTTAGTGACTAACCGCCTAACGCAGTTTGAAAAATGGCATGGCCATAAGAGAGCCGTGGTATTTTACGGAGAACACAATGTGACCATCCCCAAGTATCCAATTTTTTTTTTGTTTGGTCCCGCACGCATCAGAAATACCTTTGCGGCTTTAGCACAAGCAAATTGCCCATTTATGTAATTCACTTGTCGTGCGTACACAGGGCGACAAAGGTTTGTTGGATGTATAGCCAGCCGGGAAGAGAAACTACTACGATTTGCTCAATCTGACGCAGCCACCTAAGGCCAGGCTGAATCAGGGCTATTCGGGGCCCTTGTGGAAATGCATGAAGACCTGCATTCGGTCCAACAAACGCCCGCGTCCCCCTAACCTTCGGATACATGAAAGCGCCCTTCACTGGACCGTTTTTTTTTTTTGGAAAAATATATCGTTGCCAAGAAGGTGT
>JAHPZR010002287.1:0-12747 GCA_019787425.1 Platygyra sinensis
GGTCTTCAAGAGTACATTCCTCAAAAATATTTCGCTGTGTCTTTCTTTATTCAGAGGAAGAAAGACGCGCTGGAAAGTCCGGACATTTTTGTCCAAAAGAACGTAGTCGACCCCGAGCCTAAACGTAGAAGAAGCAAGGAGCCAGTTGCTTCTTCGTCTTACCTGTCACCCAGTGCAGAAAAACGGCCACAAGCAGCAGAGCCGGTGCATGAGTAGGAGCCACCAGATATGTGCGAGGCTGAGGGAATTCCGGCTGCAGAGGAAATTGGGGAAGGTGCCGGTGCGAATCAAGCATGTGCCAGCTGCGTCGTTCTCCGAAACGAGAAGAGGAAACTAAGCAATACAGTGAAGTCGCTGCGGAAAAAATTAATAGAAAAAAGGAAAGAATTTGCGAAGATGGAGAAGAAACTAGAAGGTAAGTTCTTCTTCAGAAGCGGTCTATGTTATTATTTATATGAAAAATATTTGTAGCCACCATGTTATATTCGCGAGAAATACGACAAATGGCGCGTATAGTGTGCTCCTGCAGTGTTCATGCAAGTTGAGAGCTTTAGCTGTCATTCTTTGAGCTGTTTTCGCAAATATTTTCCTCAAAATTTAGAGAATTTTGTGCTATAGGAGAGTAGACTGAAGCTTTTGAGGACACACATTCGAAGGGTCTCGATAAGTTTTGAAGTACTGTAAATATGCTTGTGTTACTGCATTGGACTTGAGTAATAATATTTTGTGCAGTGTTCCCTGCAAAATTCTCGCTCTCAGAAAATCTTTTCCTAAATTTCATATGTATGTCCTTAAAGTAACTGACGAATTTAAAACCTTGGCTTTTTTTCAGAAATGCAAAGTCATGATCAGGAGGTTTTCAACAAAGTAGATTTTGTCGAGGAGAGTGGTGCAGATTTTGGAGATGCAGTTGCAGAGGAGAGTGTAAATCTTGACGTAATCCCGTAGAACTCATTTCTTCTGCTTTCCTCTTGGTTTTAGATTATGTGGAAGAAATCTTTCAAACGTTTCTCAGTGCATCCAGTGATGATCTGAAAGGGGCTGTTGGTAAATTAAAGGAATTAACTCCTTTGCCAATGAACTCAATGCTGGAGAGGGAGTCCAAAACTGATGCAGTAAAGAAAAAAACTGACAGAAGTAAGAAGGTCGTGGAAGATGTCCCCCCTACCACACCTGGTAAGAAACCACATATTCAATTGTTTCACTTGTTTTGGGGAAAAGGGTTGGCATGGGAGACAAGCAGCAGCATGTTCTATAGGGACTTAAAATTTTGAGACCTTTACTTCTCTCTTCCCCCTGGCTACCTGCAGAAGGAATTGTGGGGTGAAGGTGTCAAAGGAAAAATGTAAAAAAATTTGTAAAAGTTTTAATGGATTGTCCATTTTCCAGAGATCCTTACAGAAAAACCCCAATATTCTAAGGAAATAAGAATTTTGGGGGTCCATAATCTGTAAACTATCACTCGATTATGCTTTCAGATATGCCCTATTTTGTGCCCACCCCAAGTCAGAAATATTCTGAAACCACAAACATCTCTTTGCAGACATGCTTGAATTATGCCATCACATCTGCAATGGAGGGTGATAGTAAATACATGTGACATTTCATTACTTTTTAGTGGATCAAGTTCAGGAACAAGCTCCTAGAAACACTCAAGCAGCAGCCAAGAAGAAAAAAGCACCACCAAAATGCTCGCTTTGTGGACATCCAACTAAGGGACACAATAAAGTTACCACTTGCCCCAAGAACCAAAGAAAAAAATAGTTTCAGGAATTTCACTTTTTATTGATAGAAAATTAAAGCACCACTGTTGTGGCCAGTTTCCTGGCAAGATTTATGTGTTACAAGAGTGCCTGATGTCTATGATAAACATGTAAATTTGAAATAAATTGTAAAATACAAGTTTCATTGCCAGTTTCATGGCAGGAATTCTGAGTTAAAATAAAGCACGACTTTCATGATTTTAATACAATAAATAATCATACAACCTTTGAAACAAAAATTTGTTTTGCTGTTAACAAAGCCTGGGCAGGGGGGGGGGGGTACACCCTCATATGGGCTATATGGGTATGTTTTAGTCATAAATAGGGTATCAAGTTTAAACTGATTTTTGCCATTTTGGTCAAAAATAGGGTATTGTTTTTGTACTCTAGCCTTGATATGGATTTGTGTTTAAGTCACTTTTTCATCATTATCAAAAGAAAATCAACTAAAGTCTGATAATTTAACATTGGTCTGAACTAGGGAACTAATTATAACACAGGTCATAACAGGGCTTTGATGTAATGGTCAGGTCATAACTAGGGAAGGGCAATCGCAGATTTTGGTCATAAATAGGGAAAGGTTTTTGTTAAGCAGACCACACACCCCCACCCAGTTTTTCTTGGAGTACTCCCCCCCCCCCATAACCCATAACAAAGTCACATTTTGCTGACATATATGCTATGTTTATGTAGGATTTTAAATGGCCTCCTCATCTAGCTCAAATCCAGTGAACTCTTCATCCTTTGAGCAGGGGAATGTTTTCCTGATGGCATCGTATGCACAGGCTGGCAAAGGATACCTCTTATTCCCCAAGAATCCATAAACCAGCCGAGAAAATTCCCGATAGGAAACACTCCTTAAAAAACTGCAAATGAAAAAGCAGATGTAATGTTAATTTACAAATTTTAAAATGTCCCTAAGAACAATATTTGGAAATGAAAGGTAAGGTATACTATTAGAGTGTAGTAAAAAAAAAGGCATGAAGAATAAAGGATACCTGAATAAAGTAGTGGGAATCTGGACAAAACAACTGCAGTCATATTTTTGTTTTTTGGACTGTACGATTCAACCGGAGTAAGACACAGCTTGATTGTCAACTAATTGTCAAGGATCACATGTAAAGAGGCCTTCGAAAATCTTCTGGTGCAATACAGCCGGGAATAGAACGTATATAATTTTCAAGGTCAACGAATTTATTCAACTGCTGGGAGGTGATGTACCCTGGTGAAAAACCTTACAGGATCTTTTAAGATCTTTAAAGATCCTCAAGGATCTTCAAAGATCTTCAAAAACTAGGTTCTTTCAAGGTTCTTTAAAGGATCCTGCACAGATCCTCAAAGATCCTTGACAACTTTCAAAGATCTTCCAGTTTTAAGATCCTGCAAAGATCTTCAGAAGGATCCTTTAAGATCCACAAGGATTTAACAAAGATCTTAATGGAATTTTATTTTCCACTTCTTGCAAGATCTTGAACAGATCTTTGCAAGGATCCTCAAAGATCTACAAATATTAAATGAGGATCTTACAAAGATCTTTAGGAAGATCTAGTAAAGATCTTTGTATGGATCCTTGAAGATCCTTTTAAGATTGCTCAAAGATCTTGCTAGGATCTTCTTTTTGCTGTGTGTAAGATCTTGAAAAATTCTTTACAAGGATCCTCAAAGATCTACAATGATTTCATGAGGATCTTACAAAGATCTTTAGTAAGATCTAGTAAAGATCTTTCTATGGATCCTTGAAGATCCTTTTAAGATTCTTTGAAGATCTTGCTAGGATATTTTTGTTAATGTGTGTAAGATTATGAAAAGATCTTTGCAAGGATCCTGAAAGATCTACAAAGATTTTATGAGGATCTTACAATGATGTTTAATAAGATGTAGTACAGATCCTTGTATGGATCCTCAAAGATCCTTTTAAGATTCCTCAAAGATCTTGCTGGGCTCTTTTTGTTTTAGTGTGCTTTGACCATCTTTGTATGGATCCTTAAAAATCTTTTTAAGATTCCCCAAGAATAAAAGAAGACCTGCAAGGACAACTTAAGGATCTTTAGAAAGATACGTTCAAGATTTTGAAAAGATCTTTGTACAGGGATTCTTTGAGATTTAAGATAAATTTACACCAACAAATTCTCCAAGCTGATTTCCCGTCTTTAAGTTGTTTCCTATCCTCACCCAACAGCAATCTTATTGCTTATATGTGCAAAGTGTGAGTCCAGCATTGATTTTCCTTTATACTTGCCTCAAAATTGTTGTACTCTGCTAGCATCAAATTAAAAGCTACATTCACTTCGGAAAGGTAAAGAATTGCAGTGTTGTGATATCTGCACCCTTACGAAAACAACCCTATTTTATTCCTATTCTATGGCTATTTTAATGCTATCACATCAATTTTTTATAGAACGAAAAATGCTGTATATTGTTTTTCTTTTCAATAACAAGAGAGTATTCAGTTTTTGAAATACTATTATTAATTTAATCATGGCTTGAATCATTCGAAAATTCATACAGCTCGTCAATTTTGTGACTTTCAGTGTCTTCTATTTCTTTTTCGGCAATCGATTATGGTTAAACCTGTATGAGCGGGCACTTTCGGGACATGAGACTTCTATAATTTATACAGATAGCTTCTATTTATGAAAACGTTCGTGCAAGAATTTATTCAATGTAGAACCTTTCTTCGTGCTTTATACCGAGTCCGTAAATCTCGGTCCGCGTTTTATACCCAGTCCGTGTTTTATACCCAGTCCGTAATGCTTAGTCCGCGTTTTATACCTGAGTCCGTGTTTTATACCCAGTCCGTAGTCCGTAGTCCGTAGTCCGCAGTCCGTGTTTTATACTGACCGCGTGCAATGGCCTGGAATGACGTCACTAGACCCATTCTCCCTTATGCTCGGTCGTGTTCTTGACAAAGCCAACTTTAAAAATTCATAAAAAATTTGGGTTTTAACCAAATTCAAAAATTTTTGCGACATTTCTCCCAACTCGATAAGAAGATTTAATTAGCCGAAAAAATTTTTTTGGGGTTATAGGCACTTTAAAGTTAGGAGGAGGGAAAAAAATTTTTAATTGACTGAGAAAATTTGATGTGTATATGATTGAAACTCAAAATTTTACCCAAGGGGTAGCTATTTAAAACATAAAAAAATATAATTAAAATACAGAGATCCAAAATTGTAAGTTTAAATGATTTAAATTAATAATAGTATTTCAAAAACTGAATACTCTCTTGTTATTGAAAAGAAAAACAATATACAGCATTTTTCGTTCTATAAAAAATTGATGTGATAGCATTAAAATAGCCATAGAATAGGAATAAAATAGGGTTGTTTTCGTAAGGGTGCAGATATCACAACACTGCAATTCTTTACCTTTCCGAAGTGAATGTAGCTTTTAATTTGATGCTAGCAGAGTACAACAATTTTGAGGCAAGTATAAAGGAAAATCAATGCTGGACTCACACTTTGCACATATAAGCAATAAGATTGCTGTTGGGTGAGGATAGGAAACAACTTAAAGACGGGAAATCAGCTTGGAGAATTTGTTGGTGTAAATTTATCTTAAATCTCAAAGAATCCCTGTACAAAGATCTTTTCAAAATCTTGAACGTATCTTTCTAAAGATCCTTAAGTTGTCCTTGCAGGTCTTCTTTTATTCTTGGGGAATCTTAAAAAGATTTTTAAGGATCCATACAAAGATGGTCAAAGCACACTAAAACAAAAAGAGCCCAGCAAGATCTTTGAGGAATCTTAAAAGGATCTTTGAGGATCCATACAAGGATCTGTACTACATCTTATTAAACATCATTGTAAGATCCTCATAAAATCTTTGTAGATCTTTCAGGATCCTTGCAAAGATCTTTTCATAATCTTACACACATTAACAAAAATATCCTAGCAAGATCTTCAAAGAATCTTAAAAGGATCTTCAAGGATCCATAGAAAGATCTTTACTAGATCTTACTAAAGATCTTTGTAAGATCCTCATGAAATCATTGTAGATCTTTGAGGATCCTTGTAAAGAATTTTTCAAGATCTTACACACAGCAAAAAGAAGATCCTAGCAAGATCTTTGAGCAATCTTAAAAGGATCTTCAAGGATCCATACAAAGATCTTTACTAGATCTTCCTAAAGATCTTTGTAAGATCCTCATTTAATATTTGTAGATCTTTGAGGATCCTTGCAAAGATCTGTTCAAGATCTTGCAAGAAGTGGAAAATAAAATTCCATTAAGATCTTTGTTAAATCCTTGTGGATCTTAAAGGATCCTTCTGAAGATCTTTGCAGGATCTTAAAACTGGAAGATCTTTGAAAGTTGTCAAGGATCTTTGAGGATCTGTGCAGGATCCTTTAAAGAACCTTGAAAGAACCTAGTTTTTGAAGATCTTTGAAGATCCTTGAGGATCTTTAAAGATCTTAAAAGATCCTGTAAGGTTTTTCACCAGGGTACATCACCTCCCAGCAGTTGAATAAATTCGTTGACCTTGAAAATTATATACGTTCTATTCCCGGCTGTATTGCACCAGAAGATTTTCGAAGGCCTCTTTACATGTGATCCTTGACAATTAGTTGACAATCAAGCTGTGTCTTACTCCGGTTGAATCGTACAGTCCAAAAAACAAAAATATGACTGCAGTTGTTTTGTCCAGATTCCCACTACTTTATTCAGGTATCCTTTATTCTTCATGCCTTTTTTTTTACTACACTCTAATAGTATACCTTACCTTTCATTTCCAAATATTGTTCTTAGGGACATTTTAAAATTTGTAAATTAACATTACATCTGCTTTTTCATTTGCAGTTTTTTAAGGAGTGTTTCCTATCGGGAATTTTCTCGGCTGGTTTATGGATTCTTGGGGAATAAGAGGTATCCTTTGCCAGCCTGTGCATACGATGCCATCAGGAAAACATTCCCCTGCTCAAAGGATGAAGAGTTCACTGGATTTGAGCTAGATGAGGAGGCCATTTAAAATCCTACATAAACATAGCATATATGTCAGCAAAATGTGACTTTGTTATGGGTTATGGGGGGGGGGGAGTACTCCAAGAAAAACTGGGTGGGGGTGTGTGGTCTGCTTAACAAAAACCTTTCCCTATTTATGACCAAAATCTGCGATTGCCCTTCCCTAGTTATGACCTGACCATTACATCAAAGCCCTGTTATGACCTGTGTTATAATTAGTTCCCTAGTTCAGACCAATGTTAAATTATCAGACTTTAGTTGATTTTCTTTTGATAATGATGAAAAAGTGACTTAAACACAAATCCATATCAAGGCTAGAGTACAAAAACAATACCCTATTTTTGACCAAAATGGCAAAAATCAGTTTAAACTTGATACCCTATTTATGACTAAAACATACCCATATAGCCCATATGAGGGTGTACCCCCCCCCCCCTGCCCAGGCTTTGTTAACAGCAAAACAAATTTTTGTTTCAAAGGTTGTATGATTATTTATTGTATTAAAATCATGAAAGTCGTGCTTTATTTTAACTCAGAATTCCTGCCATGAAACTGGCAATGAAACTTGTATTTTACAATTTATTTCAAATTTACATGTTTATCATAGACATCAGGCACTCTTGTAACACATAAATCTTGCCAGGAAACTGGCCACAACAGTGGTGCTTTAATTTTCTATCAATAAAAAGTGAAATTCCTGAAACTATTTTTTTCTTTGGTTCTTGGGGCAAGTGGTAACTTTATTGTGTCCCTTAGTTGGATGTCCACAAAGCGAGCATTTTGGTGGTGCTTTTTTCTTCTTGGCTGCTGCTTGAGTGTTTCTAGGAGCTTGTTCCTGAACTTGATCCACTAAAAAGTAATGAAATGTCACATGTATTTACTATCACCCTCCATTGCAGATGTGATGGCATAATTCAAGCATGTCTGCAAAGAGATGTTTGTGGTTTCAGAATATTTCTGACTTGGGGTGGGCACAAAATAGGGCATATCTGAAAGCATAATCGAGTGATAGTTTACAGATTATGGACCCCCAAAATTCTTATTTCCTTAGAATATTGGGGTTTTTCTGTAAGGATCTCTGGAAAATGGACAATCCATTAAAACTTTTACAAATTTTTTTACATTTTTCCTTTGACACCTTCACCCCACAATTCCTTCTGCAGGTAGCCAGGGGGAAGAGAGAAGTAAAGGTCTCAAAATTTTAAGTCCCTATAGAACATGCTGCTGCTTGTCTCCCATGCCAACCCTTTTCCCCAAAACAAGTGAAACAATTGAATATGTGGTTTCTTACCAGGTGTGGTAGGGGGGACATCTTCCACGACCTTCTTACTTCTGTCAGTTTTTTTCTTTACTGCATCAGTTTTGGACTCCCTCTCCAGCATTGAGTTCATTGGCAAAGGAGTTAATTCCTTTAATTTACCAACAGCCCCTTTCAGATCATCACTGGATGCACTGAGAAACGTTTGAAAGATTTCTTCCACATAATCTAAAACCAAGAGGAAAGCAGAAGAAATGAGTTCTACGGGATTACGTCAAGATTTACACTCTCCTCTGCAACTGCATCTCCAAAATCTGCACCACTCTCCTCGACAAAATCTACTTTGTTGAAAACCTCCTGATCATGACTTTGCATTTCTGAAAAAAAGCCAAGGTTTTAAATTCGTCAGTTACTTTAAGGACATACATATGAAATTTAGGAAAAGATTTTCTGAGAGCGAGAATTTTGCAGGGAACACTGCACAAAATATTATTACTCAAGTCCAATGCAGTAACACAAGCATATTTACAGTACTTCAAAACTTATCGAGACCCTTCGAATGTGTGTCCTCAAAAGCTTCAGTCTACTCTCCTATAGCACAAAATTCTCTAAATTTTGAGGAAAATATTTGCGAAAACAGCTCAAAGAATGACAGCTAAAGCTCTCAACTTGCATGAACACTGCAGGAGCACACTATACGCGCCATTTGTCGTATTTCTCGCGAATATAACATGGTGGCTACAAATATTTTTCATATAAATAATAACATAGACCGCTTCTGAAGAAGAACTTACCTTCTAGTTTCTTCTCCATCTTCGCAAATTCTTTCCTTTTTTCTATTAATTTTTTCCGCAGCGACTTCACTGTATTGCTTAGTTTCCTCTTCTCGTTTCGGAGAACGACGCAGCTGGCACATGCTTGATTCGCACCGGCACCTTCCCCAATTTCCTCTGCAGCCGGAATTCCCTCAGCCTCGCACATATCTGGTGGCTCCTACTCATGCACCGGCTCTGCTGCTTGTGGCCGTTTTTCTGCACTGGGTGACAGGTAAGACGAAGAAGCAACTGGCTCCTTGCTTCTTCTACGTTTAGGCTCGGGGTCGACTACGTTCTTTTGGACAAAAATGTCCGGACTTTCCAGCGCGTCTTTCTTCCTCTGAATAAAGAAAGACACAGCGAAATATTTTTGAGGAATGTACTCTTGAAGACCAGAGGAGGAATGAAGGTCTTCCCAGACTGCTTTGCGTTGTTCGATTTTACAAGATGGCGCCTGTTTTGAGAACATGCGGCGAATTTCGGGGTTTTTTTGAGTTCGATTTTCTTGGAGACGAAGCGCTTATCCGAGGTAAGTACACTTGATATTAGATATTTATTGTTTTATCTTCTATCTGCAGACTATTTTGTGGGAATTGATCCGTCAAAATAACTATTTTATGATGCTTTTAATATGAGTGTTTCAAACCTTTTGTAAACACGGCTTTGACTAGGTGCGTAAATTCATTCGTAGTTGCAATTCTGCTGGAGTAATTCCAATCTACGATAAAGATTTTAGTTCTAGAAACGTCCATACACAAAAGAATACCAAAGTGACCCTTAGTGACCCAGGATTTCTAGCTTTTTGGAGGTTTCGAAAATGAGACAAAATCGGGAATTGCACAGACTTCACATGTCACATGCTGTGTAAGATACTACCGTGCGAGACATGAAAAGGAAAGGATATGCAATTATCATTGCTGTTCATAATTTTTTAAGCTGAATAGTAGTGCAATTAACACTTAAATATGCTGTATAAATGAGTATTGGTTTATTTTCCTAGGTGTAACAGCCGACATGGATTCCACAAATTTGAGTGCTAACCAGGCCAGTTATACACTTCATGATCTCATAACGAGGTCAACTCCATCAAAGCCCCAAAGAAAGAAAATTGGACTTCCATAAGGAAACCATTATTTGTTGACCAGACTGCTGATCCTGAATTTCGATATATCAAAAGTCACTTGTTACAACTTCATGAAGTATAATGGAATGCTTTCCCTGTGTTTTCATTTTACATACAATATAGTTCTTTTATCATTCTTAAGGCCAAAGTTATGAACAAAAATTGTTGCAATTAAAAATTACAGAGCATTTGCATGTGTATATAATTTAGGAATTTAATCTAAATTGTGCAAGTTCTAGGGCAGTGAGACTCTTTTACAAAATGATATACTGTTTTTGACTAGTAAATCTTCTAGTATATTTTTTTATGTTATTTAAAGCACAATCCTTTGTCATGAAAAAGATCAAGTCTGCATTCAAGCCAAGTGGCCCATCAGGCCAGAGCTTATCCCAGTTTCTGTAGCATGAAGCGACTAGGAGTATTTCTACTCCCCCTGGATGGGATGCTAGTCCATCGCAGGGTTACCCCCAGCATTAAATTCACCGGTACCCATTTATACACCCGGGTGGAGAGAGGCACCGTGAGAGTAAAGTGTCTTGCCCAAGAACACAACACAATGTCCCCGGCCAAGGCTCAAACCCGGAGCGCTCACTCCGGAGTCGAGTGCACTAACCATGAGGCCACCGCACCTTTCATGAAAAGTACTCTTATAATTTGCCATATTTCTGAAAAAAAAGTTACCAGGATAGCAATACATAATTTACTATTTTTTGAGAAACTTTTCTCACATCATCCTGTGTGGGTCCAAGTGGGGGTTAAATTTCATTAACTGTAAACAGGCTCTCTATTGGAGTAAAGAGAACAGAGTGAGCCTGATATCTGCCCACCTATTTTTTCCTTATACTCAGTTGGGGAGCCTGTTCATTACTACTTAATAATTTATAAACTCCATGAGGTGAGATCTGCTAGAAAGTCTTTGTCTTAGTCAATGGTGGAGTTTGTTGGATATCACTAGAATGGTCCAAAGTTTCACAAATTATAAAACTTCAAGCAGCTTTGATTTATTGAAGACCACAACCCTCTCTTACATCTTGTCCCAAGGGGTATTCCCATTATATGGGCTCTGTGCAGCTTCAAAGGGTATGGTTTTTCAGATGTTTTGGTCACAAATAGGGTATTGAGTTGACCACTTTGGTCATAAAGGATGTGTTTTTTTTTGGTACTCTAGTCTTGAATTGGATATGTCTTTAGAAGAAGCCACAATTTCTTTATTATCGATAATAACATCATAAACTCAAGCCCTTCAGAAATTATGTTTAGGGCAACTGTGTCAGCTGCAACGGTCATAGTGTATCGAATTTGAGATCTGGTCATAAATAGGGTAGGGAAAATCACAAATTTTGGTCCTATTTACAGGTTTGGTCAAACAGGCCACACACCTCCATCAAATTTAACTGGGAGTATCCCCAGGAGTATTGATCAAACATCAAACCTGTTATAAATCCTAACAGTCCATCTTTCTTGTGTCATCTTCCAAACCAACAAACATTCAGTGGCCAAGTGTCTCTTTTCTTTTAGTTCCACTCAAACCACAGACATACATGTATTATGATCCTTTTGCACATACTTATGGTACTTGCACACCATCCTTAGTTACATTTTAACCCAAGATAACAGTCACGCAATGAACACAATATTACCCTATACTTTCAGCCAAGGACATTCATTTAAAATAGATGGAACTATTTCCCCTTCTCCTTGTCAAAGGCTCCCCAAGCTAAAACAAAAATCACTTTCAAATCACAAGAAACAAACAATAGAAACTTAAGTACAACTATTAGTCAACTCAAGTTTATTTCAGAGGCAAAACATTGGAACTAACTGTACAGACTACACAAGAAAATGACAGTTTATTATATTAATGAACATTTTCCTTTCATGAATACACACTGCATTTAAAACCTGCATACAAGAAACCAATTTTTTTAAAGATCCTGCTAGGTAAAGATTTTCATTTAAACCCCTCTAACCCTGGTCCTCTATGTACCTTTAGGTCCAAGACAGTAATCTGGCATTCAGGATATTATTATAACTGTTGTGTTCTCAAATATTTTAGCTTTGGTTTGTTTGTTTCCTCTGGATTGAGAGAAATAACATAATTTAAGATAGAGTTTATACTTGTTTAGATTGCAGCTCATTCAGACATTATTTGCATTTTTTATATCAAAAACAACTAATTTTCTTCCAGCAGCACAAAAATAGATATTTTAAGAAAAAAGGAACCTGGTCAAAGAACCTAAATAACTTAATTTGCCAGAAAACTACAATTATTTAAGAATCTTTTGCTAAAATGGGAAGATACCACATACATTTCTATGTAAATTTTAATACAAAGATCCAACGACACAAGTTGATCACGAAGGAGAGCCCGTTTCAACTTTGGAATCTTTCTTCCCATCAATAACTACTGACGAACGAGTGACTATCGCCGAAAAATAACTCGAATTTAAATGCGTTGCAATATAGAAATGTTTTCTTGTTCGTGTTCAACTAGTCAATACGATAAGTCTTCTTTACCTTCGGGTCGCAGCTCGTGCTTGAAGACATTAAATAAAACTGGACTATTTATGATACCACTCAAATCTACTGCACTACGTACGTGTACGCAGATACGAGGAACCAGCGTCGCGAAACCCTTGTTTCAGCTATTTTCTCCACAAAATTGGCGACAAACGAAGCCAATAATCCTAAAGCAAGAGTCTTCTTTTGAAACGCAGTGGACGTATTATAAATGCAAATTACTCAAAGCATTTGTGCATTGACCTTTCATCGACACATATGCTGCTAAATACAGGAATTGTGCCCTATGAAAGAGCTAACCATTCCCC
>JAHPZR010002289.1:32500-45414 GCA_019787425.1 Platygyra sinensis
TCGAATATTGGTGACTATAAAATTTACTAAGATTGTCACTGTAGTTTATTTATTTTTCTTTACTGTTGGAGTTTGGAGTCCAATTGCGTTACGCAATTTAGCATGTGTTGTAACGACGGAAATAAAGTAGCTATCAAGTTTGTCCCGTGGTTAGATGACATTTTAGACCAGTGGGTGTTCGTTTTAGACCAGAGGGTCGTCGTGACCAGTGGGTGTTCGTTTTAGACAAGGGTTTTAGATCATAGAGTGTTCGTTTTAGACCAGTGGGTCTTCGATTTAGACCATAGGGTCTTTATTTTAGACCAGTGGGTCTTAGGTCTCTGGTCTTCGTTTTTGGGTATTTGTTTTCGACACATCCATGACATCCATTGACTGATTGAGGTGCTGTAAGTTAGGTTGTTAGTGATTTTCAGATATGTTCGGAAAATGAAATGATGTGTATTGTGTCCACTGTCTTGTTCTTGTTAGAAATATACTTCATTAGTTTTTGTAAATAGTCATCTTGTGTGGTTTTGTTACGTTTTAAAGTTATTTCTGTTCAATGGGAATTTGTTTACAGAACAAATTAACCATTTCGTGTCGGAATGCAAAGTATACTCCTTATCGTCTTTTAGGATCAGTTGTGCTTGACGTTAATTTCAGACAATAATGTCATATTGTGCAGTGTGTTAAAGAAGACTCCTGTTTTGTTGAACTTTTATCTGGCAATGAGCCACAGTTATTGATTGTGTTGTAATTTTCTTGGTACTTTTCGTATTGTCGGCTACTCTGCTTTTATGTATGAATGATCGTTGGTTACTCCTTTTTTTATTTTCCGAGTTTTTAGTTGGGAAGGTATGTGTTTTGTTTTATTTTTAATGTCATATTTTGCAATGTGTTAAAGAAGAGTGCTTGAACTTTCATTTGTCAAAGAGGTACAGTCATTGATTGCGCTGCTGTAAGTTAGGTATGAAGGGATTTTCAGAAAATTCTCAGAAAGTGAAAAGACTGTATTGCCTCCACTGTGTCAGTGGTCTTATTAGGAATACACTTGATTAGTTTTTGTGAACAGTCATCATGTTGTTTGCTTTTTTAGGTTTTAAAGTTACTATGCGAGTTTCGGTTCAATGAGGTTCGGTTTGGCATAAGTGACAAATAAACCATTTCGTGCCAGAATGCAAAGTATACCCCTTATCGGGTTTAAGGATCGGTTCTTTTACGTGTGCGGTGATGCGCTTCAGGTTAATTTCAGACAACAATGATGAGGCTCGGTTTGGCATAAGTGACAAATAAACCATTTCGTGCCAGAATGCAAGGTATGCTGTAAGGATCGGTTCTAATACGTGTGCGGTGATGCGCCTTACATTAATTTCAGACAACAATGTCGTATTGTGCTGCGTGTTAAAGAAGGCTGTGTTTCTGTTGAAGTTTTATTTGGCAATGAGCTACAGTCATTGATTGTGCTCTAATTTTCCTAGTTAATGATCGGTCTTTGAATACTTGTTTTGTTATTCGAGTTTTCAGTTGGAAAGGTATGTTTTTCGCTTTGTTTTATTGCTCTTTTTAAGATGCGCGCCATGTTCTTATCCTTCATAATTGCATAGTTTAACTTATGTTCATGATTGCATGTGTGGTTTCATTTATGGATAATATATACGGCTTGTAATTTCTTGTAGGGTTTGAAAACTTGATTGCAATTTTATTGTTTATTGTTAGCAGTTTGTGCCTTCATTTGTTCAGAAAGGTTTGGTTTTAATTGTTTTGTCTTTTTTTGTTTCCTCAGGTCTCAAGATACTGTAGGTGATCTACGAGTTTGTGGGTTAAGTGTCACCCTTGTCGTCCTAACACAATAAACGCCTGAAAGTGAAACAAAAGTAAACAAAAGCAAACAAAAGCAAATGAAAGCAAACAGAGTTCAACAAAAGTGACTGAAGTTGTGATAAAATTGTGAAGTATACATTAAACATCATTGAAGTGATTACTGCATCAGAGGGTGCCTAGCGAGGAGTTGAAGTTATCCAACACAGATACTTATAATGGAGATAATAAAAGAACATGATCGTCGATCTCGGTTTGCATTGTTTATTTATTGTGATGCCAGTGGAACGAAAGGTGAAAGACAACGTTGTACAGAACCGAGTAGGGTGCCTGTGAAACAGATAAAGCGATTTTTGAAAAAGAGAAAACTAAGGAAAAGAATCTGAAATTATATGTTAAAAAATTTGCCCAAGTCGTCAAGAGTTTATGAAATTATCCGAACTCCCGTTTTTCGCAAAAAAGTTGTGTTTGGCCATGGCGAGCGTGTAACAGAAGTCAACGAGTTTGAATTGATTAAGAAATACCCCGTGAGAAGTAGTTGTAAAGTAGTCTCATTAGGACATGAAATGGTGTACAAGAGCCTAAATCACAAAATAAACAACATTGCCAGTAAGCTCTCTGGGGATATTGAGACAAATCCTGGTCCATTTGTTGTAGATCCTTCCAAAACCATTCATGCTCCATATAGCCAAGGAAATAGTTTTGTTTTCGGTCCAAATGCGGGCAAACAATGTGTGGCAATGAGCTTGATAGCAATATTATTTGACTTCATGTATTCAATAAGGTCATCCTCAGATCTTGGAGAAATATTGAATGTTGGTAATGAGTTATACACACGGCTATCACAGTCGGCAGGACAGGATTTATTAATGTTGACTGAGTTACCTGACTTATTGTGTCTAAGGGATACTATGTATAGCTTGAAATATAGTGACAGCTACTTTGGAAATGTGCACAATGGCAATGATTGCACAATAGAGGGTCATTGTGTATCGTTGATTAAAGCTTTTGAATTATTGATAAGAGGTGATTTTGCATCATTTATTCTCACAATTACGAGTTCTACCATAGCCATTCTTGTGAAAAGCAATTGCATTTTTAAAGTTTTTGATTCGCACAGCCGTGATTCTCAAGGAATGTTTGATCCGTGTGGAACCTGTGTGCTGCTAGAGATAGCTTCTATTTACAAACTAGTAGAGTATTTTGAAAACTTATATCTTGGAATTAGAGATGCAGTTTATGAATTAAAAGGCGTTAAGATATCAACAGATGTGACTGGTAGTCGTGATGGTCAAATGACACGCGAAGCCTGTGTACAAGTAAATACTGAGAATGTAAATAGAAGTGAATTACTTTCAAATAGTCTATTAGAAAATGATAGGTTGTTTTGTTCGTGTACAGAGTGTTGTTTTGTTTGTTTCTATGCAATTTGTTTTTCAATCTTAAAGGAAATTCGTTATTGGAATGAGAATACATTGGATGCCATAATTGAGAATAGTAACCATGTCCATGAAAAGATGATGTTGAAAGAACATTGCACTGTGTCTGATCTTCCAACTTCTCTTGTAATAGACGTTGCTAAGATTGAAGTAAATTTCAATGTAGTATACAAAAGAAAAAAAGAGCAAGAATCGTTATCTGTGATACAAGAGATGAAAAGAGTTATAACCGAAAATCAAGACCACAATACTGGTTTTTTGTTATCAACTTCTCAGTCGAAGTGCTATGTTTGCTGCATTTTTAAAAGACAAAATCTAGGGAGACAAAGTTACGCTGTATTTGGATTTGACAAGAAAAAGTCTAAAGGTTACATTTATGAAATTTTCAAAAGTGTAAGCAGTGCAATTGAGCTACTTATTAGAATTCTAGCAGATAAAAAGGCATTAGCGGCAGAGCCTTATGAAATGCAGTTCATCAAATGCAGTTGTGACGTGTTAGAAAAAGATCGCTCAAAAATTATCAGAAGACACATGTCAGTAAAGCAGAAGCGGAAACTTTCCAAACAAAGAAGAGAAAATTATTCATCAATGGACCCAGTGAAAAAACGAGCTTGTTTAGATAATTGTGCTTCAAAGTATGCCAATATGGAATCGTGTCAAAAAAAAGCTTTAATGATAAGAAAAGCCGAAAAGTACCAATTTATGGAGCCTACAAAAAAGCAAAAGTTGAGTATTCAAAACGCTGAGAAATATAGACTTATGAAGCCTAACAAAAAGCAAGAATTGAAGCTTCAAAATGCTGCGAAATACAAAGGAATGGATCCAAACAAAAAGCAAGAATTAAGAGTTCAGAATGCTGAGAAGTATAAGCTTATGGACCCGAACAAAAAGCAAGAATTGATTGTTCAAAATGCTGAGAAATATAGATTTATGGAAGCGAATAAAAAGCAAGAATTGAGTGTTCATAATGCGAACAAATATCGATTTATGGAGCTGAATAAAAGGCTGAAATTGTTTCTTCAAAATGCTGAGAAATATAGAGGAATGGATTGTGCTGAAAAGAAGGATCTAATAAAACAAATAGTAACTAGAAAAAAAGAAGTAAAGGAGAAAAATGTTCTTCTACTCATTCATTATGGTATTATATCCAGCAGTTCTATCAAGCTATAAGGGAAGGCCCTTATTATATCTGTGTAGTGTGCAATAGACTTTTATACAGGAAAACCGTTTTAGAATTTAAGAAGGACAAATACAAATCCAGTTGTTGTTTATTTACAAGTGTGACTTCATTTAACGGAAATATGTACATTTGTAAGACTTGTGACATCACAATCAAAAAGAAAAACAAAATTCCGAGTCAAGCAGTGTACAACAATCTCGCTGTTGATGATGCGCCTCCTGAGCTTGCAAATTTAGAAAAACTTGAGCAAATATTGGTTTCTCAACGAATCGTATTTCAGAAAATTGTTGTGATGCCAAAAGGTCAGCAAAGGAAAATAAGGGGAGCAATTTACAATGTCCCAGTGTCTTGTGAAGAAACTTGTCGTGTTTTACCAAGGCCTCCTGATAGTTCTGGAATTATTATGTTAAAATTAAAGAGGAAATTGCAGTTCAGAGGTCATGTTTACTTTCAGGCAGTGCGTCCAGAGGTAGTGCTACATGCCCTCCAGTGGCTTAAACGGAATAATGAATTATATGAAAATGTAGCCATTAACCTTCAAAACATTGATCGTGAACTATCGAGTCTTTGTAATCATGAAAAAGAAATTGAACCAGGAATTGTAACCCGTTGTGAGACTGCAACTTTTGGACGCGATTGTGATGGCGATGTTCATGAGTGTGAGAAAGAACAGAGAGTTAACAAACAAGGTGGAAAAGACAATGGACATTGTTCTCAGGATGGAAACTTAGATAGTGATGCTTCTAGAGATTTTGAAGACGATTGTGAGAGGGAAGATCCACTTAATGAACACAGGGCTGCGACTTGTGAAACGTGTTTACGGTCCATTATCCCTGATTACCCTATAATATCTGATGAGGAGGGAAGGGAGAGATCTGCAGGAAATGAAATATTCAGTGTTGCTCCTGGAGAAAATAAACATCCCGTGTCTATGATGACTGACAGACATTGTGAAGAATTAGCCTTTCCAGTTCTTTTTCCTAAAGGTAGATTTGGGTATAAAATGGACAGAAAAGAAAAATTAACACCAGTAAGATACTTTAATGCTCGTCTACTTCATTATAGCGGGAGATTTGCTATGAATCCTGAATATCTTTTTTTTGCGCAATTTATCATTGAACAAAAAAAAGTTTCAGATAGCATAAACATTGCTTTAAAAAAGTTACACGGGCAGCCTTTAACTGCATCACAATTTAGATCTAATGAACAGTGTGTGAAAAATCTTATCTTCAAGGACCAGGCATATCTTTTTCTGAGTGGCATTCCAGGTAGTCCACCATATTGGCAAAAGTTTATGTACGAAGTAATAGCAATGGTACAACAACTTGGAATCCCAACCTGGTTTTTGACTTTATCATGCGCTGACCTTCAATGGAATGAACTTTTTCACATACTGTCTCTTATAAAAGGAGAAAATATAACGGATGAGGAAATAGACAATTTGTCATATAATGAGAAATGTTCTTTGCTTAACTTAAATCCTGTTATTGTTGCTAAGCATTTCCAACACAAAGTAGAGACATTTTTCAAAGATGTATTATTGAGCAATGCAAAACCTATCGGAAAAATTGTGTATTATGCACTTAGAATTGAATTTCAAATGCGAGGTTCTCCACATTTGCATTCATTGATATGGACTTCAGATTGTCCTGAACTCAAAGATGGCAGCGAAGAAGCTTACATAAGGTACATTGATGATCATGTACAAGGAAATCTTCCAAATAGGGAAAATGACTGTGAATTTCATGACTTGGTAAAAAATCAAAAACATACACATTCCAGAAGTTGCAAAAAGTATAAGAACATTCCATGCAGATTTAATTTCGGGCAATTTTTCACTAACGAAACGGTAGTATCCAAGCCACTGGCAGATGACATTCTTGATGAACAAAAAGTATTAGTCTTGAAAAAGCGTAATGAAATCTTATGCTCTGTAAAAGAAAAGATTAACGAAAAGTTAGATCCGAGTAAACCTGATTATGATTCAAGCACAAGTGCAGAAGACGTGTTGGCTATGTGCAAAGTTTCTAAAGAAGATTATAACTGGGCTTTATCTATTTCTGTAGATTCCGATTTTGAGCTACACCTTAAAAGAGGAGTGGACAGTTGCTTCATTAATAACTACTTTGAAGCAGGAATAAAAGGTTTCAGAGCTAATGTGGAATTGCAGCCTGTTTTTAATCATTACAAATGCATAACGTACGTGTGCTCTTATTTTTCAAAAGACGAGACCGAATGTTCTCAAGCAATTATGAACGCAGCAAGGAAAGCTAAAGACAATAATCTGAACATCAGAGAAAGCTTGAGAAAGGTTGGTACAGCATTTTTGTCTTGTAGAGAAGTTAGCGCTCAAGAATGTGTTTACAGATGCATGCCTGAACTTTGGTTACGAAAGACCTTTCCTTGCATAGTTTTTGTAAATACTGGTTTACCAGAAGAAAGATGCCGAGTTGCAAAATCTCAAGAGGAAATCGAAGCTTTAGATGACGAGAGTACTGATATTTTCATGTCAAATATAATCGAAAGATACAGTGATTGGCCAAATATTGTTGAGCAGTTATGCTTAGCAGAATTTGCAGCTTATTACTATAAAGACTATAAAAAAGACCCTGATGAATTTAATGATGTTCAACCTAATGTACTTTGTGATGATTTAGTAGAATCGAACCATGTCTGTAATTGTGAATCCATTTTTCCACCACTGAATATTAAGCTCAATAATGGACAAGAAACAATGAAGCGTCGTAAGATTAAAGCTGTAATAAGATTTCACACACCTAGTAGGGCAAAAGAGCCTGAAAAATTTTACCACCATTTGCTTATGCTTTATTTTCCATGGCGAAAAGAAACTGACCTTCTTGGTGATGGTCACTTATATTTAACAAAATTTGAGGAGTCTGAAGTTTTTAGCAAAGTAGAAGCAAATAGGAGAACATTTGAACCAAATGCTGACGTCATCGACATCGCGTTACAGATGGTTAGTGAGAATCGAGTTAGAGATCTTCAATCATATGATGCTATTAATGATCAAGAAAACGAGGACTTGTCAAGCGAAGCAATGAATACCATAGATGATGAATGTCATGTAGATTTACCTGAGGAAGTGACATCACTGCCTTCTGAAACAAGCCAAACATTTCCAGGAATAGCTACTTTTAACCAACCATCTGCTATTAGTGACGAGGAACTACGTGATGCTGTAAGATCATTAAATGCAAGACAGCGTATTACGTATGATGTTGTGTTGTCTTGGTGTAGAAACGTGATCAAAAGTGTTAATTGCCTCACTAAGCAAACTATTGAGCCTATCCATATATTTGTCACTGGCGGTGGTGGTGGTGGTGGTGGTAAGAGCCACTTAATAAGGACAATTTATCATACTGCAGTGAATATGTTTAAGTATAATGCGGTGAATCCATCTTTACCAACAGTTCTGCTAATGGCACCAACCGGTGTTGCAGCTGTTAATATTAGTGGCACAACAGTGAATACAGGTTTAGCTATTCTGAAACACGCTGGAATTAATTTACCTCCTTTACCAGATCAAAAGAAAACGTTGTTAAGACTCACTTTAAGTGAACTAAAGCTGTTGATTATTGATGAAATATCGATGATTTCAAATAATAGACTTCTGCATATCCATCAAAGACTGACGGAAATTTTTGGAACTTCAAGTTCAAAGATATTTGCTGGTATAAGCATTATTGCTGTGGGTGATTTACATAAACTACCACCCATCCAACAAAAACCTATTTTCTGCAAATTTAGTAATGATGTATACAATTTGTCACATCCATGGCATGAATTCAAGATGATAGAACTGGTTGAAATCATGAGGCAAAAGGACGATCAGCCTTTTGTTGAGCTCTTAAATAGACTGAGGGTTGCTCAACACACAGAAGCTGACATACACACCATTCAATCTAGGGCAGTTGATGTAAATGACAAAAATAATTATCCTTTGAATGAATTGCATGTATGGGCTGAAAATAAACCTGTAATGGACTACAACAATGAACGACTTCAAGAAATTTTGATGCCTCTACATGTTCTTCAGGGTGTGGACTGATATCCAAAGAATGTATGCAAGCAAGAAATTGAAAGAATTCTTTCAAAAGGACGCTCTTACACAGGTGGTCTAGATTTGGAGATATCTATTAAAGAAGGGGCTCATGTCATGTTAACAAACAATGTTGATACCTCTGATAGACTCATAAATGGACAGATAGGTACTGTAGCACGAATCTTAGTGAATGAAGTGTCTCAGAAGCCCACTATTGTCTACATTAAGTTTGACAATGAAGATGCCGGTAATTTGGTTATTGATAAATCTGGTGATATCTTTGCTATAGAAAACAAAGTTGTCCCTATTAAACCAATCTTAGCTAAGATAAAGTTGAATCCTGCAAAACGTTCGTCACCAGAAATAGAAAGATTGCAGTTTCCATTAGCTTTAGCTTGGGCATGTACTGTTCATAAAGTTCAAGGGTTAACTTTAAACAAAATTGTTATAAGTTTTGACTTATTTAAACAAAGGTCATTTAATTATGGACAAACTTATGTTGCCTTGAGCCGCACCACTTCTCTTGAAGGTCTTTATGTTCTTGGAAAATTGGAACACAAACATATCAAAGCAGATCCAAGAGTTATTGAAGAGTATGAAAGATTGCAAAATACATCACTGCTGGAAGAGAATGATAGTTTTCAAGTACAAGAACATGACCCTGTCAAACCTATTGTCCTTTTAAATATCAGATCACTTCAAAAGCACAGTATTGACATAAAATTTGATAAAAAAATTTTCAACTGTGATATGTTGCTTTTCACAGAAACTCAACTTAGGACATCAAATTTAGAAAATGATATTCAAGATCACCTATATCCTTTTATATTAAACAGGCAAGACAGTCATGACAGATATTCCAGCCTAGCTTTCTGTACCAAAACAGCAGTGAACATCAATGAGAAAGAGTACTTTCCAGTCATAAATGGCTTGATGTTCACAACAGTTTTTACTAGTAGAGGAAATTGTGAAATGAGATTTTTGTTGCTTTACAGAAAACAAGCTTCTAATGTACAAGATTTTGTTAACAATTTAAATCATATTGTAAATTGGCACACAATTGATGTAATACTTGGAGATTTTAATATTAATTACTTTGATGAAAAAGAAACACAATATTTAAAGAATATACTGGAAAGTACATTAGGTTATCAGCAAATTGTGAGTAAACCAACATTCTTATCAGGGAGTCTTCTTGACCACGTTTACATCAAACCACATAAATTTAAAAGTGTCGATAATAGTGTGATTGATGTTTACTATTCAGATCATGACGCAGTTAAAATCCTCTTTCATTTGTGATGTAAATAATACTTTGCAGTTAACGATACATCTAAGATGTCTGAAGGCTGTACATAGTTCTTGTATAAGTTATTAATTTAAAATATGGCAAAGAAAGAAGAAAAATATCATTTAATATGAACAATAAATTCAATGAATGGAGAGAATAAAGTGAATACAGTGAGTAACACAGAAGTCCCATTTCAGTGCACAGCAGTCTGTGCTGTGCACAATGTGAAGAATCAAGTTCCCTGGAACACCATTAGGTAAGTGTCATCTTTAATTTATAATTTATATTGACCTTTAAGTTCAAAATTGTTATAGAAGTGGTTTAAAATTAATTCTTTGAAATTATTACATATTAATTTGAATTATATTTATTTACATATGCAGTCATTTATGCCAATAAACATGGTGTTTAAATTTAAAAAAAAACATTATATGTAGATTTAACGAAAAAACTGGAATTTATCATGATGTCATCTTACATGTATGTCATGTAATTCAATCATCTTTTTTGTCAAAATTGCAAAAGTTAAACACTCATTTCTTTGTTTGTGATAACTTCTAGATTGACGGAACTCTACCACATTGTATCACTATCTCAGTGATTAATAAAGTACACATGTAAGCAGGAACAAGTGAAAATCAAGTATTACATGAACCAATGAACATCTCAATCAACGAAGAAGAATTACTTTTACACTGTACATCCCAAATGTGGAAGTCATGAAGACTTTTTATGATTCAAATAACTGATGGTGCAGTTTACTTCAAGGCAACAGAAAGTATTACATGAACCAATGAAGATCTCAATGAACAAAGAAGAATTATTGTTATATTGTACATGCCAAATATGGAAGTCAAAAAGACTTTTTATGAGTCAAACAATTGATGGTGTGATTGATTGGTCAAACAATTATGAAAAAGCAAGGATGAAACAAAGTTGAAGGACAATGATATTCAATGGTACTGGAATCAGAATTCTCTTACGAGAAGTGCCTTTTATATCTAGGCTTAGTTATGTTTCAACAATTAATGAATACTAATTTTGACATTTTTCTAGATCACTGTGATTAATATAAAATTTATAGTCATTGCTTCGCAGATTGACACTCATACCCCAAATCAATGTTTGAAAAAAGAAATGAGCATGATGATCTTCTCTATTTTCAATAGAGTATTTGGATGACAATATATGTTGAATAATTTCATTTGTATTATTGTCAGCCTTGTTTTTATAAAGAGAATGGATATGGCAATATTTACAAGAAAAAGATTTTTATAGTACATGTCAAGTTACATGTCAATAGGACAATAACTAGACTTTTGGAGGGCATATTGTTTATTTGTGGCCCGAGTAGCATCATTTGCGCCCGAGCGGAGCGAGGGTGCAAATGATGCTACGAGGGCCACAAATAAACAATATGCCCGACAAAAGTCTTGTTATTATCATTATCATCAATATACAAGGTCATATCATGAAGAGTCTATGGCAATAAAATAAGCTTGATCTTTAATAAGTATGTTACTGAACTTAAGTACACTCTAACTTGTACAAAAGCACAATTTTGGCTTTTTAATAGAAAAGTGACAAAAAATAGTCTCGTCAATGTCCCCTAGCCAAAAAATAAACTTAATAATCAATGTATAGAACCAAATTTCGATTCAATTTAACATCAACTGTTTTCGTAAAGACTTTGTATTATTGTGCTATTCGCTGTCAGTGTCACTCTCCAAAATGCGACGGCGTTTCTTAGGAACGCTCTCCATTTGCTGCGCTGACCCTGCTTGGTACACATTCATTGTTCCTATCTGTATGTGTTGTGTACAGTTGGGATATGGCTGAGCCAAAGCCATAAACTGATTTTGCAGTGATTGTGAAACCAAGCTGCTTGGACCAGGGAGCGCGTAGTTTGATGAACTACCGGGAGCATCTTGTTTGCTCATAGGCTGAAAAGCTTCTGTCAGAATCCTGGAGCATTCTCTTTTCTGTTCACTGGTTGTTTGGTTGATGTAGTGTGTGAGACTTCTTTCATCTTTGTGCTTTGTTATTGAGCATATTTTCTTGGTATCCACACCTCTTTGGAATAAGTGGGTGACAGCCGATGCCCGAACACAATGGTTGGTGTACCTTTGAGATAATTCGGCTTTCACCGAAAGTCTTTCCATTATTTTGGCGATGGCGTTCTTTCCAAGTGGCTCATTTTTATACCAGTGTTCAGCAGGAGAGCGAGCGTAGTTCTTGTTAGGAGTTTGAAACAGCGCATCGCACTCCGGGCGAACCTTGCTCAAGTAAAACTCAAACGCTGTAACCGGATTTAAGCCATTTGAAGTTTCGTACATGCGTACATCAGAAAAGAGCTGATCTGATTGTTTGGAGCCACCTTGATGGTTTTTAGTCTGCTCAGTTAGTTTCTCTGTAACATACCGTGCACCCGTGTCGTCCACTTTGATCTCAAACGACTGTTTGTTTAATTCCCGCCAGCCTTCTCTACCACGGCGAGCGAAATGGTAGCACAACGAAAACCAAACATATTCAACTAACTTCTCTGGGTTTCGCCAAATTCCATTGTTCTGACCTTCCATGAAGTATTTATTCAATTTCTCCATATCCCCGTACTCAATAGACGGCTTGTGTTTGGGTTTTACGTTTTGTTCCTTCGTAAACAACTTGGCTTTGGCTTCAAACATTTTGTTGGCAGACACGAAATCGCTGTCCTGTAAAATGTTGACGTTACGGCTAAGCGGAGCTGATGTTAAATGGCGATGTATGGCTGCTCTGATTCCAGTCAGGGCACTTGGAGTCAGTGCTTGTCCTTTTTCTGTTTTAACCTCGGCGTAAAACTTTCGTAAAATCTTGTTTAGTTCTTTCTTGTCAATCGTTTTCAAATCTACCTTGATTGCTCTCTTCTCGCACCATTTATCAAACTTTTTCAGCCCCCATTCTGTCGCTTTCTTTGTACTTTTTGCTTGAGCCTTTTGCTCTATTTCGTTTAGTTGCTCTTGACCTAAATCTGAACCCTGACTGCATGTTAAGACGTCGAAATTCGGAGTTTCCTCCATCTCAAACGCTTCGCGAGAACTGTTCTGGATAAAAAAAAAAACAACAACTTAACTTGAACGACCTGTTAAACTCGCACCACCTTTACAC
>JAHPZR010002292.1:0-22500 GCA_019787425.1 Platygyra sinensis
CAATTTTTTTGCTTTGAAAAATCAAAGGTTATTTCAAGAATCTTTCGAGTTTCCTCATTCTTCGTCTGATCATAAAGCTTGCGGAATAAATATTCCTGCATTTCTGGCGATTTATGGCAATCTGTAGTAAGAAGAAAATTGTCAATCTGTTTCTGTTGTTCAATGCCTTCTCTCGAAAAATTAGCGGCGGCCATTGCTTTCTATATTAGCCGCACATTTCTCCAATAGAAAAAATTCTGGGACGAGACTTTTTTCTCTTACACACATTGATAATGAGGCGTTCTGGGACAATTTTTCTGGGAAGCGCCGGCGAGATTTGCGAGCCGGCGGGTCCCAAAAAAATTGTCCCAGAACCCTCATTATACATGTGTGTACTAGTTTTTGTTGTTTAAATAATTGATGACGTCACTTCTAATAACGTCACAAATACGTTTTGAGGTGTTTAGAAGGGCAGGAAAAACATTTTTGGGCATATTACTGAATTACATCGGTTCCATTCATATGGAACAGTCAATATGCAACATACGTGAGATTGCTAACAGGAACACACAACTTCAATTTGACAATATTTATTGAGACGGGTCATCGTTTCTGGGCTGAACATTTTCTAAATTCATAATGTCATGTCTCCTTTAGTTTTTGAGATATGGATAAACGGTTTTCAACTTTTAACGACTCTTGCTGTGATCTTACTAAGAAATACAACAAGTTGAAGTTTAAAAACTTTTAATCAAGGTTATGGCATGACGTCATTAACTGGGACGTCATAATTTAATATCTGCTGTCAATTTTGTTGTCAAAGCAATGGACATTTGACCTCTGTTCACTTGCTAAGTTTCACGAGGAGATGTTAACTACATTTGAAGTTATGCCGAAATAATTAAATTGGTGACATCTTAATTTTTAGGGCCGTTTGGACCCGTAATAGTGATTTAAGTCTCTGAACTGGTTAACGGAATGAGGACAAGCCCAGGCCGAAGAAAGAAATCGCGTGTGTGCCCCAGTAACTTAAGTGATGGAAGTCAGTAAGAACGAACGAACTATTAAGAACTGCATTCCAAACTTGAAATTCAAGAAAAGTGAATTTCGAATTTTCCGCCTGAGATAAGACGTGATATTACACTTAGCAGTCAAGCCCACTAGATTGAAATGTAACTTTTATCACTTTTTTATCACTTGAAGATTTTATGAACGTTTATGTACCGTACGACGCGCACTGGTCATGAATTTCTTGGTTTTGAGCTTACCTCAATCCATGTTACGATACCATTGTGTACTGGTGCCAAGTTTCCACTTTTGGTTGTGTTGTGATTGGCACTCAAGAGAACTGATGGTGTAGTATTATAGCTTTTAGCAAAGTTCACAAACTATTTAAGAAATGAAAATCAATAGGTCAAAAGCTGAGAAAACATAACAAGGGATTCTTCCACTGCTTTGGACTGTTATCCTTCTGCTGGATCATAAAAAGACTTACATTAACAGGAGATAAATAGGAACGGACACAAGGGCCGGCACGAACTTCAAAGGTTGTTTAAAAATGTATGTAAAGCCCTGGTCAAACGGCTCATGATAGTCGATGATAGTTGAGCGCGCGCTTCCGTTTGACCACCAACTATCATGCACTATCATCGACTATCATCGACTATCATTCAGTTTGAGCTTGTTCAAATTCTTCATGATAGTCGATGATAGTTTTTCTCGTTTGACCACGCGTACGATAGTTCATGAAAGTTTTTCGGTCAGCTGTTTTGGTAATCACTGGCCCGATAGCGGTCAGAAAACATGCTGCCGCTCTCTTTCGTCGCGAAAAATTATTCATACTTTTACAAGTTTGTCTTACGGGATGCCATTTAGTATTCACATTTTTATGCGGAAAGAGCTCGGAACTCGCTGCTCTCGTGACTTTGCTTGCGCGACTGCCGGTGAACTATCGTGAACTATCATGAACTTCTTTGGCCGTTTGAACACTTGAGTGATAGTTGGTGATAGTTAGGGGAGAATCAACTATCATCGACTATCACGCGCCGTTTGACCAGGGTTTAAGAAGCAAAATCCACATTGTTTGACCTACCAACTTTTTTATCTTGTGTACGAAAACAGTCTGTCTTAATTTAAGATCTTGCAGTTTTATACTTCTTTTATAACACTTTGGTAGTTTAGGACCAAATAGGTGTTTTCTGACGAAATAACAAACTAATATAGTGGAAACAAGTTAAGCCACTTCGCGTCATGTGATCTGACATTATAGCTGGCACCTTATGGCGTCACCGTACCTCGCAATAGGCGTTGTTATCTTCATCTTTTGGTGGGTTGGTGGTTGTTAACTTCACAGAACCATATTCAGTAAAGAGTGGTTTATGTAGTTCAGAGAACGTCAACCAGTTCTGAAAATATAATACATAGGTAAATCGCCAATAGAATCCTGGATGACTTATCGTGAACCGCAAAAGTAAGTGCTTTTATTTCATAAGTTGGGAACTTGTGAGTTGAGTCTTCTGGTGCAGTACATGTGTTTATACCGATATAGTGAGAAGTCCACAAAAAGGTAGCTCCGAAGCTTTGAGACTGATAAATTGAGCACGTGATCCAGTGTATTTCACTTATTAAATGACCTTTGTTGTTGTAGAAGTACTAACCCATAGACAACTAATTATGTGTGCTTAAATTAGTAGCAGGAGTCCTCATAGCTTGAAGGGAATAAATATTTCCACCTATTTCTCTGCCACAATCATTTTCTCACCAAACCCAACATTTGTGGCAAGCTCGAGCGAAATCGGTGATTAGAGGTTCACATATCACCTCTTGCTTGGTTCTGCAAAGTTTTCTTATAGGCACACTCTTAATTAATAATACTCTTCTTGACTAAAGCTACTCATGAAACATACCACATAAATGTCTTCATGCTTTCCATCAAAGTTCTGCATTTCTCTGAGACAGACTTTAAATGAGTCTCTGGTTAAATCTTCTGTCCAGATCAGCGCGGCATCATACTCCTTACCAGTCCTTAGATGTTCTGGCGTCACAAGAGTAACAGGGTATTCCTTGAAAGTGTCCTGCAAAAAGCATATGAAAAAGCAATATCGTATTTCACAACTTTTAAACATCGACACGAGAGTTGAAATTTCGACACGTACTGCAGTATTTGGACGAGTTTCTACGTGTTTAGAAATTTGTCTCCAGGTTTTTCAAAGCAAAGACTAAGGAGAAAATCGCAAAAAATTTCTATTTACTGAAGATCAGAAGTTAAAACATCGTCAAAGTCATGACTTCTCTGTTTAAACTTGAAGAAAGATTAATAACTTTAAAAATGTTAGATATATCACATTTTTATTATTGTGCCTCCAACAAATCCTGATTTGTTAAATACATCCAGCGCTGTTGCATGCCGGCTTGAACCACATCTAACCGTTTCTCTTTTCAAAATAAATATATCTTATTAGACGTTTTGTTGTGTAGTATCGCTGAGTATTTTTACGAGTTGTGCCGTATTTTGGCGAGCCCGTAGGGCGAGTCAAAATACAAACAACGAGTAAAAATTCTCAGCGATACTACACAGCAAAACGTTTAATAAGAGATTTATTATCTAGCACGCCAAATTGGTATGTTCGTGCGAGCGAATTTCGAGGATATTTTTTTACAGGGAATTCGTGACAGAAGCATGCGAAGCGGAATTGGCGCGGGAAATCCAGCTAACTGACTGCTCAACGGCAGGAAACCTGTCTAACCGGTCCTCTGTAGTACAAATACCGCGTGATATTTGTACTCTGCGAAGTGCAGTTGGATAATAAAAAGAGCATCTTGCTTGAGAAAAAGACGGCTACGATATTGCTCATTTTAACGATAGTTACAAGTAAATCGAGTTTAAAGTTAAAATCCTTTTCAGGAAATAATCAAAAACAATTTAGAAAAAATAAAGGTGAAATTTTGCCTGCTGTTGTAACGCAATAACCCAAATTAAACTTTTAGGAAGTAAACCCTAATTTACTAATTTTAAAATTTATCATTAAAACTGCACCTTTGGAAATTTCACATCTGCGCACTTGGTCCCAGACCACCAGTTCTGGATCTTAAGCCTGCCTGCCAATCCTTCAATCGGAGCTCCTTGGTAAGCCATCCAATCCACAGTAGCAAACTGATAAGCAGTTTTGCCATTTCTCCCAGCTTGCATTGCGCAGACCGTGAAATTTTGCGTATTCACATTTTCCGTCCACGAGACAATAGCGTGGTGGACTGTTACCGAGTCATTCAGGTTTATGTGGTTCACTGAGACCTGTACGTGAACTTCTTTGTCCGGATAAAACCGGTAAGGCGGGAAAATAATTGTCTTGCAATATGAATCAGACCATTTGGGGACATGAAGGATCTCAACACGGCCGCGAACAAATGGAAAACCTAAAACCAAGTAATACAAGATGAGAGGATTGGATAAATATTTTTGAAAAAAGATTAATTTTTAGGTCGTACTTTCCCTTCGATTTTTGTACTTTTCAAATACATGTTGTTGAAAGCAATAGAGCATCTCGTTGTATACTGAATGCCCTTCAATGTTAGAAGACCTACCCTCGCAGCTTCCAGGGTGATACATAGTACTATTGTCCAGTCCCTTGCAGTAGCTTAGCTCGTACAGGCATTTGTTGTCATACGTTGTTCCTTTGGCAGTGCACACTGGATCCTGATATGAAGGGCAGTTTTCGTTGCACACACAACGAGCTTCATGGGCGCTGTAAGTCTTACATATACCAAACGATGCACAGTGTACGTCCAAACATGGATCCAGGTCTTTAACGAACAAATAAATTATGTAAATAATATGTGATTCATTAAGCATTGTGCCGTCTTGAAACATTGCCCGCACCATTGTTGGCTCGATGGAAAATTGGCCAAAAAGCAAAAATTCGAGTTTCCCGAAGATCCGAACTGTTCCAAGATTTCAGTTCGAAGATTACCCAAAGAACTCCGACAACTTCTGACGACTTCAATTCTGAAGATTAACCAAAAATGATTAAGGGTCACCCGAGTAACTCTGAGGACTTTACAACGAATTCTCGGAAGGTCTTCGAACAAGTAAGTAAATTTTGTTACAGTATTTAAATGATCAATGTATGGGTCCAAGTTGGAAGCAGTTTATATATTTCTTCAAAGTGCATAACTCTTCTTGTGCAATTTCACATAAACTTCGGGCTTTGTTAGTCTTTGAAACATTTCACTCGTGTATATTTATTTCAAATGACTATCTATGCAAAATACAAACCTCCAGTAACAACGTAACTCACTGAAACCGGGTCGTGTTTACTTCCTGCACCGCTCAGATCTTTGACGCAAATTGTCATAGACGAGACACCCGCCTCCTGCAGACAGATAAAATTTTTAAGAGCAATTCTCCAAGAAAGTGAAGCACAGTTGGAAATGAAAAAATTTAACCCCCGCTTCAATTTTTGTGTGGAGGTAGGTTACCTGGGGGGATAAAAAAAAACAACCATATTTGGATCGGCAGATGCACCGTTGCCATGGTAACCACACTTGATCGCGTCGGCCAGAAGTCTATGTTTTGACCAAAAAATTCACTCTCAAGAACTAAAAATAAACGAGGCTGGTACTCGGTTACACGTGAACCAATTCAAATGAAATTCCTACAGATGGTAGAGCCACTCTCCCAGTTTATAAAATTGGCCGTTAAAATATTTTGGGTTTTATAGACAAGGAGAAAATGCTCGTTTTACTATGTCCCCTGTCAGTCATTTTGACAAGCAGGAAAAACAAGCACAACCATATTCGTAATTTCTCTGAAAGTACTCTTTCCACATCAACCAAATTAGCAGTACAGCTTAAATAGATATTGAAGTTTCTAAATATCATAAAATCTATTTGGGGAAAATTATATTCTGGCAATGGTTGCTGGAGACACCTGGGGAAAATTGCAAAAAAGATCCAAAATTGCCAATTTTGAGGGCTCTATTATTTGGTTCAAACAGGCTTTACGGGCCTACTGACGTTTTTTGGGGGATGCGTTGCTAAGGATGTAATAGTCAAGTAATTTGAGAGAATTTGGCATTATTTTGGTCAGTTTCAAACTTTTGTGAACCAGTGACCCTAAATATGACGTCATTATGCCACGCCCATGGTCACGTGACCGATAAAAGAAAACTCTAAATTTTTCTACGTGCTACATAATTTGGGTATTTAATCAGTGGTTTGATAATTTGTATTCATTTTTGCATCCTCCTAAGCATGGGTTTCTTTTTATTTTGAAAAATGCTCTTTTTAAAGAGATAAACGATATTGAAATACCCATAACATTTTCAAACAAAATGTTTTGAAAAAACCAATGCTTAGCTATATTCTGTATTTTGGGGTAAACTGTGTCACATAAAAAAATATTAATTCAATTTAAAATCCGCCGAAAATTTAGCGTTTTTGCCCAACCGGAAGTCAGTTCCTTTAAGCATGCGCGGTTGATCTGTTTCGCGCTGTGAATGAGCAAGATCTTTGCGTGCTAGTTGTACGCGTCAGCTTTTGACTTAAGAATAAAGTTTATGCAAGAAAGCTCTCTTCTCTGGTATCGAGTTGATTTATGAGTTTCTTAGAACAATGCACAATGCTTAATCATAACCAATTTCTGCTTTCGATTGATTCTTATTCTTTCTACCTGTTTGTCAAGTTTGCAGAAGTTTTAATTTTGAAAGGAAAAGCTGACGCGTACAAGTAGCTAATTTGCATAGTGGAGCGCGTGCACTTTCATGTCCGAGTCGGTGTCAAAAACTTGAAAAATATTTTTTCGCCATCTTTTGTGCTGAGATGCTGCAACAGTTTTCGCCAACGCTATAAAGCTACTAACGTCTTTTGTGTTTCTTCAGCAAAGTGAAATTTTATACTGGGAAAATAAATTAGACAAGGAGTTTTTAGAACTCAAACAACAAGGTTGGTCAAAGAAAGCGATACCGTAACTTTGCTGATTATCTCTGTTGTCTTCCGATATTTCCAGCTGAACTTTCTCTTCCCTACTTTCCTTCCCGACATGAATCAACCCATGCTTTTGTAATGTTTTGTATTTTAATTTTTTTTTGGTTTAGTTTTGTTCTTTCTAAAGTTTTAAAACGACTGTAATTAAAACAATTAAGAGATTGTTGTCAAATTTTCCAGGTCGGCGAGTGGTTTTCTGGTCAGCTCACGATATGATGACGTCAGTCACCGGAAGTGGCATTTCACTTCCTTAGCAACGCGCGAAAATCCGTCAGTGGGCCCTTAAAGAGCGAAAATCAGCTTCAAAAGTATCTTTTATCATCTTGCCTGTTACCTCCATTTGGTTAATAAGGTTTTGGCCAATGAATTTGATGAAATATGAATTGATACAAAACCTACCTTGAAGGTTTTTGGGAATTTCTTCAGGATGCTTTCATCGCGTGGTTGCTCCAGTGTCTCTCCTTCGCTCGCTCCATTTTCTTGACCAAATCTAGCGCGGACTCTAATCTAACGATTACTCCAATCGAATATCCGGTTTGCCGTGTTTCAGACCAGAGATGATGATACAAGTAGCCCTTCTACACTTGACAAAGAATAGTTGATAAGGTCAAAACATGGTCGTAATAATTGCGATTTCTGCCGTCGAGCATCTAAATAGACCTTTTTCGCTTGTACATTTTGTTTTCCCAATACAGATCACGTGATGATACTCAGGAGATTTGATCCTTTGTCTTGTTCATTAAAAAGAGTACATGCAGACATATTCATGCTTGCATGTACCTTTTTAATGAACAAAACAAAAGATCAAATCTCCTGAGTATCATCACATGATCTGTATTGGGAAAACAAAATGTACAAGCGAAAAAGGTCTATTCATCAATATCATCCAACCAGGAAGTAAAGTAGATGTGTCGAGATCAATATACAAAGCAAATGTATGCTTTTGAACCATCCAAAGTAACGTCAGTGGCTAAAATTGAGTCAGATATTGCCATGGCCGATAAGCCAAGAATGGTGAATGAATTGAACGAGTAGGCCGGAAGTCCGAGAAGTACGACTGCTGACCGGATGTAACACAATGTAATGGGATATAACACCGGATATAAGTGTAATGATATCCTCTTGTAATGGGTTTGATTTTACAATGGCAATGATGAAGAAGGCCAAACCAAAAAAAAAAAAAGAATCAAAAAGCATCAAAACCTTATTAACCAAATGGAGGTAATAGGCAAGATGATAAAAGATACTTTTGAAGCTGATTTTCTCTCTCTAAAGCCTGTTTGAACCAAATACTAGAGCCCTCAAAATTGGCAATTTTGGATCTTTTTTGCAATTTTCCCCAGGTGTCTCCAGCAACCATTGCCAGAATATAATTTTCCCCAAATAGATTTTATGATATTTAGAAACTTCAATATCTATTTAAGCTGTACTGCTAATTTGGTTGATGTGGAAAGAGTACTTTCAGAGAAATTACGATCATGGTTGTGCTTGTTTTTCCTGCTTGTCAAAATGGCTGACAGGGGACATAGTAAAACGAGCATTTTCTTCTTGTCTATAAAACCCAAAATATTTTAACGGCCAATTTTATAAACTGGGAGAGTGGCTCTGCCATCTGTATGAATTTCATTTGAATTGGTTCACGTGTAACAGAGAACCAGCCTCGTTTATTTTTAGTTCTTAAGAGTGAATTTTTTGGTCAAAACATAGACTTCTGGCCGACGCGATCAAGTGTGGTTACCATGGCAACGGTGCATCTGCCGATCCAAATATGGTTGTTTTTGTTTATCCCCCCAGGTAACCTACCTCCACACAAAAATTGAAGGGGGGGTTAAATTTTTTCATTTCCAACTGTGCTTCACTTTCTTGGAGAATTGCTCTTAAACTCTACTGAGACTGACCTATATTTATGATTCTTAAACAATGGACATAGTCAAATCCGACAGAGAATGCTGCAATTAACTAAAAAAAAACTGGAAGAAAATTCAATTTTATTACATTGAAGACAACAAAGTTCAAAATTTTAAACACTCTTTCAATTTAGGTTGCCCTGGAAACGTCACGGTTCTGGAAAATTTACTTAAAATAAAGAAACTGCAAAAGCGTGTAGGTAAATCCACTTTCCTCGATCGTTGTTATTGCAGCTAGAGTAAACTGAACTGAATACATATCTTACCTCAACCCAGGCAGTAACTATGTTATTTTCCGGTGGAACATTCTTTTTATTTTGACGATTATATTGATGATGAACTGAGACCAGGACAACTGGCGGTGCATAAAAGGCGTTGTTATACACTACTTCCTGATTAAAACATAAGAGATACAAGAACAGTCAGAACACTTCGTGTTGAATTACCAATCTTTTGGAATTTCATTCCCTTATAAAGTATCATGACCTCGATATTCCTTCAGAAGGACAATGGCCCTAAGCCCTTTTTAAATTTTGTCCTCGTAGCTCTTCTTTAACATAACATTTACTTGGAGCAGATTCCTTTAAAAGGCCCATCATTGATCAGTTCAATGCTGGTCCAGTCACTTTTAAAACCCCTGGAAAGACCAAAAAGAATTACCTGACAGAAGCCATAATTATCTTGAGCGGTTGGTGTTCCATTGTTTGGGAAAACCGCTTCACCAGCTCGAGTAAAATTGAAATCAGACCCATTACCGGTGAAAGCGAACCAGTCCTGTGTAAAGAGAATGAAATATGAATTATATGAATTTCGACAGCACCTTTAAAATCTCTATTAAATTATGCCTGATCAGATACAACTTTTACGTGTATTCAAATATGTGAATTTTCATGGAGTCGGGATAAAAAAAATTTTATTCAAGCAATCAATGCGGATTTGAAGGTCGCTATAGTTATTAGTAGATCAGGATTGATTTCACTTCCTTTTCACCATTATTGTTTAATATACAATTAAGTACCATGAAAAACGTACCACAATAGTATCTTGGTGCTTTCCGTCAAATGGCAAAAATTCCCGGATGCACACCTCGAAACTTCCTGAATTCACGTTCTCCAACCAAACATACATGGCGTCATCAGGCCTTGTGTCACGGGTGTACTTAGCTGAGACAAACACAGCCGGTCTCCCACCAAAGCTCTATAATGCATTTATATCCTTTCAATAGTAATAATAGATGGATATAGATAATAGATGGATAATAATAGATAGATGTTTTTCTAGAAAATCGAGATCCGTGACGTGAAGAACGCAAAACAAGTAAGCGTGCCAGCGTGACTGTGAGCGTGACGTGCGAACGTCGCTGCTCGCAGTCACGCTCACAGTCACGGTCACGGTCACACTCTTATTTGTTTTGCGTTCCTCCCCTCGGATTTTTGAGGAAATGAGAAACTGCTCGCAGTCTATGGCTTGCTCCGCACTATGTATTTTTCTTCATATCATTTCTGGGAATTTTGCCGCTCCATCCTCTAGGTGTTAAAAAAAAAATTCTCGTAATCTGTCTACTTGCAGTTGTTATTAATGTTGCAGGAGGAAATAATAAGTTTTTCAACCCTTGCAATTCTGGCGCGATACCAAATATTTCATCTGCTTTGGAAAGTCTTCCAACTTTGTTTGTATTATTAAGGCTTTTGTTCTTGCTGTGTTTGCTTTCTCAATTTTCAGGCAAGCTACAAAAACCGACAATCAAGACACTCACTGACATTTTATTTTATCTTATATCAAAATATTTTCCAAACGGCTAAACTGATCGACCCAGAACTAAATCCCGACATACAGGTCAAACTTGTTACAGCAGGCTTTGTCGATGAGAATGGAAACAACATAAACTTTGGCAGCTTTACAGCTTTAACTAAAGCAGCTGAACTCTTGCGAAAGGCCAGCCCAGATATTGTTTTTTTTTGTTTTTGGTTTTGGATTTTTTTTTCTTTTTTTTTTTTTTTTGGCCTTGCAATTTGCTTGTTACTTCAGTACAGATATTTATGTTTCGGTTATTTTAATTTTACACCCGCTTTCACTGTTACGTGCATAGGCGACATCCTGGGCGCTTTCCATTCGACCAAATATTCCGGTTTGAAATTCTGGGTATTCCATGCGAAGAATGGAACAGTAATTTTCCGGTGCGTTCGATTAACCAATCCCAGGCCATCAGGTTCCAAGTTTCGCGCGAAAATACGAGCTCAAACGGAGGACTCTTTCATCTTTGTTTACTTGCTTTGGGGTTGCTCAACGACTCTCAAGTTAAAATAAACGATGCATTAGGTGAGGGTGACAATATACTTTTTATTGTAAGAATTAAAAGGAGTCCGCGACTACATTTACGGTACCTCTTTTTTTTTCCTGATGAGTTCAAAGAATGACTTTCGATTGACGAGCGAGCTGTTCACTCGAGCGGTTCTGCAGGGTTATGCTCATATTTCACGTAGCTCACATGTATTTTGGCACTACTCACTAAAGCTTGTTGAGGCCATTCCACTGCAATAACGTTGAAGTAAGATATTTCAGTTGTTTGTCAGATAGAGCACCAATATTATGGTTAGAAGCTTGAGGATCAGCCATGTTGAATTTGATTTCCAACCTCGGAGAAACTAGCCGAGCAGGAATGGTCGAATGGAACGGAATTTTACGGTTATTCCGATTTTCCGGAATTTTAGGCCAACCTCGCGAGGTAACCCAAAATTTCGGAATGAAATTCCGGAAAATGTCTGTTCCATTCGCTCCCAAACCCGGAATTTCCGGAAATTTTGGTCGAATGGAAAGCGCCCCCTGGTTCATCTTTCGACATGTCATCTTTCAACATGCTATGTAACCTGGCCGAAATTAATCAAAATGTTACCACAACGGACTCTTTTACGGTCGAACTCGACTTTTGGTGACAAAATATGGATTTATTTGTCATCAAACTAAGGTTAGGAGTATCAAGAAGTCATTCTGTGAGAGAAAAATCGACTGTTTTGAATGTTTACATCGTTCGGATACTTAATACCTAACACTACCGGAAGTCACCATTGAGCGGCTGATCGACTACACGCAAATCGTTTAATTATCCTGTAAATCTGGAAACATGCAATGTTCGCAAACTTTTTCAGCCATTTCAGGTCAGTAATTATCATTTATTTGTCATTTCTTCCGCTAATAATATGAAAAACTGCCTGTTTCACAGTTAAACAGCCGTTACATAGCATGTGGAAAGATGGCATGTCGAAAGATGAACGAAGATGTCGCCTATGCACGTAACACTGAAAGCGGGTATAAGCCTTGTTAAATTTAAAATTAGAACTTTCATTTAACAGATTCAGTGTCTAACCTGCGAGAAGGTCACCGTTTCACATTTGGTTTCTGTTGTCCAAATGCCAATAAAGTTAACGCTTCCATGAATCATTTGTGGATGATCTTGCAACGCCAGCCAGTTGATAATTCCACTACCATTAGTGCCGATTCCTGCTTCGCGTACGCACGCCTCAAATCCAAGTTTACTGACAGATTCAACCGACACAGCAGCAGGCGAGTGGACGCGTGAACCTTCCTCTGTATGGCTCAGAGACACGTAGACTTGAACCTGTTAAGACGAAAACGTATTTTCAATTTAACATCAGGAATTACCACTTTTTCATAAAGCAACACTACAGACCCGCAGCAATACAATCCAGCCATACAAGCATCTCATTATTTCTGTGCCATTTTGAATTGTGGAAAGCTGTGTTGTTTGAAAAGACACAGGACCAAGCGGTCCGAATTCAATCACAGTTAAACAAATTGAAAATATCTTCTGTTCCTTGGTTGGAACTCTGAAGTTTTTGTAATCTCTGTCTTTAAATTTTCCTATTCAACCTTTGAGTTTTTCTCCTCGAAAAATATTCTTTTTTAGATGTAGTTTAGGCCTCATAATGATAATGACGAGACAGACATTGGACACATGAAATCGCACTCAAGTCAGTCTCCCTCTTCACTTTTTATACCTTTCCCGATCCACCAAACATATTGGGAAATACAACGTTTGAACATCGCGGCAGTCGACAATGTGGAGATGGTGTACATCCGCTGCTACAGCTCCAGTCCTGCAAAGTCTTCGAGATGTTCAGATTTCCTCGTTGCAGAGTAATTCCTAAAGGACGCAAAGAACATCGGTTTTAAGAGGAGATGTATATTTATAGACTACGAGTAGTCCCTCTTTCGCTTAGTCCGACGTGCGTGACGCGAAAGAAAACCGCGAAAATAAATGGCCGCGTGAAATCCTGGGGGGGCGTCTCACCCCCAGGATTTCACGCGGCCATTTTTTTTTTCGCGGTTTTCTTTCCCGTCACGCACGTCGGACTAAGCGAAAGAGGGACTACTCGTAGTCTATATATTTATGCCATTTAGGGAGCGACGTTCATCCACATATCTCAATTCTGTCAGGAATTATTTTCAGCCGGATTTCTTCGTTTCTGTCGCCTCAAATTTTGTGTCCTCGTCGCAGTTGCTTCGACCTCCTGTCTCTGAATATTCTAGTTCCGCCCCTCCTGGTTGTTTTTGTTTTGTTTAAGCTCGCAGTTCGAGTGAAACCTTATCAGGAATTAAGCCTTTCAATAATGTTTTCATTTTGCCCTTATAAACTTCACAGTTCAATATGACATTTATTGCGGCATCACGAACACTGGCGTTGGGTTTCAGCAGGTATCAGCTTGTTGCCTTCTTTCGACCTAGAGGGCAATATATAGTGCAGCCTACAGACAGAGCTGCATGGGACAAATTGCGTATTTCACGTCATTTTTTCTGAAAACGAAATGTTTCAAATTATCAGTCTAACTGATTGTTAGATCCGGAAATCAAAAATTTTGCGAATGCATTTTTGACTAAAAAAGTTCGATTAATTACTGATGATGATTGAAATATCGTCGAGCTACATGGAAACATGACTAACATACCGACAAGACGACAGATATAAAGGCTAGTGTCAAACAACACGCAATTTGAAGCCAGTGTAGGAAATGATTATGATTTTCGTTTAAATAATTCATTGTTTTGACGATGCCTGACGATGCCATGAGTTCTTGTAGTTCTTGCCCAAGAAAGTTCGCAAAGAGGACGGGCTCTTAAGCTTTTGTAGAAAAACTGTATGAAGCAACTGTCAATTGCAGGTCAATTGCGAATTTTACATGCTACGTTTCTTATTAACAACGAAATTGTCTTTTATTGTCAACTGCATGAAACAGAAATATGGAGTTTGTCATGGCTACAATCAGGAACTGTTCTTTGGTAGAGCGATATTTCTTGCTCATTTGGAACTGTACCAAACTGTATAAAATTAAAAAAAAAAACAGCCTACATACTAGCTAACATTCTGCATTCTCTAGATAAACACAGAAGTCACAGAAGGTGCGCATTTTTTTAGATCCCTATAGCTACACATTCCAATTTTTAATCGCATCAGTACAACAAACAAAATGAACCGTCCTGGTTGAGATAACTCGTAGGAACTCGAAAGCAGAGCTCTATTAATCAAATTAGCTTGCTGCAAATTCGCCAGAGCTAGCGCTTTTGTCGAAGAACTTCTACAAATCAGTAAGTGCTCCCGCAGGCGGAAGTTAAACCTGATGTTTCAGCTGAATGGAAAAAAATAATCTATTAAAACAGCATTCCCCATGAATTCTGGCCATAGATGACTTTTGTAGACTGAAGTTCAACTTCGTCCGCCAAGTAGTATTTATTTAATTTATTTGAGTAAATTTTCCCAAAAGGGGGCGTGTACTCTTCGCATACTTGACAAAAAAAATTGTCTCCGCGATTTCGTGTTGTGGAAATTAATAAAACAAGATAAACTTGAATATTACCACCGTTTTCGTTGATACGCGACTTTCGAAAACAAAACACCTGCGGAAACGTTTCCAAAATTTCCGTCAACCATACCTGTTATCGACAGATCAGATCGAAATCCACCAATCACAGCCCGCTAGCATGACGTGAGGAAGGTCTGAAGGTCACACTAGTGGCTGTGATTGGTGGATTTCGATCCGATCTGTCAATAACACGCAAGACTGGCGGAAATTTTGGAAACGTTTCCGCGGGTGCTTTGTTTTCCAAAGTCGCGTATCAACGAAAACGGTGGTAAGGGAAAAAATCGAGGACAACAACGACAGAAGAAAATTAATCAGTAAACCTTACACGCTAGTTTCGCGAAAAGAACTTTATACACCCTCGAACTCAAAGCTCAAAAAGACTTGCCCAAACATGTGCTTTTTCAAGGAAATATGTGTTAAACGCATAGTAAAAGAAAGAAATTACAAACTTACCTCGTGCTGAAGAAGTGAGAGTTTGCAGGACAGCTAAAAAAATCAAAATTGAAAGCAAAGGTGGAAGATTAACTTTGAAGCGCATATCTCGCAGTCACGTATCACTCTGAAGGACTCAAAGTGTTCGGTTCTGTACTCTTCTAAGGCTTGTCCGCCAACTGAACACGATCGCGCTCTGGTTCGTTTAATAGTTGGTTAATACCAGACATACGCATGCGCAATGCAAGAAAACTCTTATGACGGCAAATCTTTGTTTCGGGTACAAGGTTTCTTCAATAAAAGTAAATTTCATTTTTATACGTTTTAGTCTTGATTTCTGTGTGTTATTAGTTATATAAGTGTGGGTATTTCAGGGTACATGTTCAATACATTGGTTACATCACACTAAATGTTATGCCGGCTTGCCACTCCCCGGTCGAACCGACCTGACCTGTCAAGAATTCATTTTGGCAGAACCATATCTACGGCAAGAATGTCTTAGTGGTTTAAAATCTGTTTCAGCTCTTTAACAATAGGCATTAACACCGGCATGATCTCGAAAGTGACATTTTAAAGGGTTATCAGTTGTTTTACACCTCAGAATAATAACCCGTCTCATTTTACAGTACGCATATATTGATTGCGAGGTGTTCTTTTACCTAAATCTGGCATTAGAATATTTACGGAAATTCATAAGTCGAAAAAGAATTTTAATGGCTTACATAACCTGTGTTGTTTGTAATATGCCCGTGAATTTTTACCAGACAAGTGGCATTGTGTGATTAATAAAAAAAATCTAGGAATCAATATATTTTCTGAAGCTTCCTGTTTTGCCCACAGACCACGAGCAGTAGGTAATCCTCCACGAACGATCAAGGAAGAAACAACGAAGGAATGACGCCTTCGCGTCGTACGCTAAGACAGCAAGAAAGGGACTGCCTGCACTTAAGTTTGTCCTTTTGGCCTTTATTCACAGAGGAGACAAAGCATTTATCTTTTTAAAGGCCATTATGCTTCACTACTTTTGATTACCATTTATATAAAAGAAAACATTAATAAAGAAATGTCAATGAACTCGTGAGCATCTTTATTTTTCTTTCTCCAAGCTTTCGACATTACTACTGTCAGTCTACAAGAAGAGCTAACCACGAGTTTCCCGGATTTTGTTGTTCAGTTTTAAGAGCATAGGACCGGTCGATCTGTAAAAGGTGGGTTTCATTTCCTCTACAAACTCACTTTCACTAAAACAGAGGTTAAGTTCTTCTCGGAAACAATTTTATCTCCTTACAGTTGTCGCGGAGACCCAGCAGATTACATGAGGGGCGAGAAGAACTTTGAACCAAAGAAAAGCCGGCCGCGTTTACAAGAATCAAACTTTTGGCTTCGAGCAGTGTTTCCCCGTTTTAACTTTGTTTTGAAGACGTTTGTAAGCCTATAACTGCGAAAGGGGCCCTTACACTTCATGTAACCCACTTTTAAATCCACGGCCGTAATCCTCCGCTTTTTAACAGGGAACTTGCCTCCGACGATCTTCTTTGGCGTCAAAAACGAATGAGGTCAAAAGATTTAGAAATGTTAAAGGCGACTGAAATTAGGAAATTCACGTGACTGTTGATACTCTGTGCACGTGCAGCTAACGCTAACGACAACGTCGCTAAGCAATGGTGGCCGGGATCTAATGACCCAAACCATGGTGTTGCACGTGCGTGGTTCCTTCTTTCGCGTTCTCTGCAAACTGTTACAACAACTAGCTTTGCTAAGGAGCTCAAAAAGGCCTATTTTGATTAGTTAATAATTGTCACTTTTTACACCTTAATTGCGAACGTAATATTACAGTGTTTCCTTCTGTTTTCATTGATCTTTCAATCTGACCTCTAATAATAAATTCCGAATTTATATCGCGCAGTTTCCATGACGAGATTATCAACTGTGCACACTGAAAATTGAAAAGATCTGTTTAAACCCCAAAGTGTCAATTCAGCCCTGCTGGCCAAAGTCTGATTCAGCCCTTCCTGGAGCCATTTGAGTGTAATCTGGGCCAAAAAAGCTACATCAAAAGGCTATTTCAGCCCAGGGACCAAATCAGCCCTGGCTAATTGGACTGTATTGGCCCTGATTTAGGGGACCCAAATTAGACTCAAAAATAGGACTGTATTTTATTCACCGAATCGGCCCTATCTTTAGGGCTAAAACAGATCTTTCTGATTTACAGTGCATGTCAACAATGCATGAAATAAAATAACTAAATACACCTTATTCCAAAAATGGCCGCCATTTTAGTATTCTTTTGTTTTCTTGCAAATTAGCCCTTGCTGCCTCGTTCTTAAACTCGCAATTTAATCGAATATTTTTCCTTGAGCGAGGCAACAAGGACTAATTTGCAAGTAAACAGAAGAATATTAAAATTGCGGCCATTTTGGAATAAGGTGTTTGTCACCACGTCTCTTTTAAGTCAGGGTTTTTCGTTCAATGTCCCGTTGCCGACTTGTCAACCTTGCACTCTCGACGTTTGGCTCGAGCTTGACCGATATGTAAGTATCTTTGTCATTTTGATTAGGTTAAGTTTTATTGTTATGGGCAAAAGAATACACACGAGCTTTATATATCGTACAACTTTTCTCACCCTTCAAGATGGCGTCGAAAACCGTGATTGGGCCTGTGAAGGTAACCACATTTCTAATTCGGATTCATAAGCTATTTTGTTTTGTATTGTAGGATAAATATAATAATAAAGAACTTTTATAAAGAACTTTTTAAAAAATAATAATAATAATAATTATAATAAATGACCTTGTCTTCAGCTTCACCGTCATACAATACGGATTGGACAAAAGAGTAAGCTTGTTGCATGGGTACCAGATTGCATTGATTATGTCATAAATGGCATCTGAATATATTCAATACCCTCCCTTTTTGCAAAATAACGCTTATTTCTATCATATTAACAATACGTGTGTTATAGGTTTTTGCGGAACGTACAGATGAAACCTTCGACTTATTTTTTTCAGCACACTAGTAGTCTATTCTTTTAGCAGATGAATGAATGGTGTGAGATTCAACCAAACTTTCCTTCCTTTCGCAATTTTAACTAGTTCTTGATGTTGATATCCATTACGCGGAACACTAAATTCCATACCTTCTCGACACAGGGGATTTAAATATTTCCCCACACCTGAACTAACGTCCCAAATGTTTTCATTCAGTTTGGAAACACATGCGAAATAATGATCCTCGTTACACTGAGCCAGATGCCATCTTCCCTCGCTTGACAGAACAACACAAGACGACTCATTGATGGGATGTTTTGGTTCCCCTTCGGCCCATGTAAATACTGCAGTTTTCATTAGCTCTGAATTTATTTGGTCTGCGCTAGGAAAATTGACTCCACATAGCAAATATTTCTTGAAATCCATGATAGTTCCTTGTTGCTTGATTCCGTTCCAAAGCGGACCGTATACCGTGCTGTCACTATAGATTCTGACAGTTTCTTTATTGTCCCCGATTGCAGAGCAATTTTTGAGTTGTGGAGAGAAACTTTTGACCGTGAAGCCTTCGGTCCAAAAGTGTCTATGAAGATAACTCCCAGAATGATTGTTTTCATCAATAAAAATAACTGTCTTCTTCATTTGACGCATTTCTCTGATGGTGGGCCATCTATCCGAAAATTTCAGTTTTAGGTCAGCTGGTGTTAACACCTTCTTCCCAAAATACTTTTTAATAGCATGGTTAATTCGCCAATCCGCGTTCTCGGTTGTATGGTCATCGAAATAAAATTCAAGGATCTCATTTTTGTTTTCGGATTTTCGAGCCCAATCTGAAATTTCCTTCATTCCATCTGTAAATTCTTTATCCCACGGTAAGCATCCCACCTTCATTTCTTTGTTGCCGTGACTCATGCGAATTTTCCCAAAACAGTCCCAGAGGTCAATTTCAAGATTCCGAACGCCCATGTTCAGTTGATCTGTAAAACTGAATTCCTGATTGGCCAGAGAGATGCACACGTCATCTGTCCTAAGCGGCCAATGACAGTCGTCTAAATCTCCATAACCACTAGCTCTGTTGTTGTAAGAATTATGCGCTCCAAGGACCTGAACATGATCCACAGGAACATCAATCTGCAGCTCTCGCTGAGTTTTTAAGGCGAATTTCAGCCATGGTGAAATCCTCGCAGTCCCTTGGACGCAGATACCATGGAATCCACACTCAGAACAGTTTGCCTCACTGCTAAGTTGATCACATGAACTTTTTTCGGCTACGTCTCGTGACATTCGCCCCTCTTTCTTTTGCGGTGATTTTAATGTAAATCTCACACCACCAGTGTGATATTTATTTACATAAACACTAAAATATCCGTCTCTCAGAGGCCCGCGTTCTTCCTGATACAAAACATGTAGTTTCAACAACACCCGGGTACCTGACGCACTTTCTTTCTCGAAGCCTAGAACCCCTCTTAAGTTGTTTTTTTCGTTTTCCGGGCTTAACTGTCGAATTCCAAATTCTGCGGCTCTATTCAAAATTGCCACCTCTTCATCTGACAGGTGCCGGTGATTGCTAGCGAAATGGTTGATCTCTCCGATCCCTCTGACCTTAGTTGCAAAGGAAGCACCCGATGCCGTGTTTTCCAGTGAAAAGATAATATAAAACAAAGCCACATAACAAGAGGGGTATCGCTGGAGCCCTATTGCGAATCCAACAGGTAACTTCGTCATCTTTGTCTGAAAGTATGGTAACGGTTCACGCTTTAGGAGAGAGCGTAAGTTGGTGGAAATATTCTGACATCTGACAAGAGATGTCAAGTGGAGCAGGTACCAGAAGTGAACCTGTAAACAACAGATTGGTAGATTATAACTTCTGAAAAGAAAGTCACTCACGGCCAAGGCTAGTTTTCACTACGAGTAACATACGCAATTGCATTAAGATGCTGGTATTTAGTTGCGTTGGTTCAGATTTCTCACTAAGGCCTTACTCAGTTAGTCTGCACCTAACTAAGGGTAACCCATGATTAGCGAGAATTTTGATTTAAGTTATATACCTTTCCCGTGGGGTTTCCTGTTTATATTCTTCGTCCTTCAGTTCTGAGTTTGAATGGTCTCAAACTGCAAAAAGCATAAGCAGTGAAAAACATTTTTATGTAAGAAAAATTAACGGCTTCCGTTAACTTTTAATAACGGGTTAGCGTTAATCGCTTTTAGAACAACCTGGCACTGTCAGAAGCCTTTTCCCGTTCTTATGGGACATTACCCGAATTATTTGCGCGGGTTTCCCGTCAGGTCCAATCACAATTTTGTCTTCAATGTTCTCTCCACTTTTCGCCTAAATGGCGGGCTTCTCCCGACGACGAACCATCATTTTAAAAATAGGTACGCAATGCGTACATGTGTCTACTGCGATACTGACTAGAAATGTAGGGGGAAGGGATAGGAAGAACTCATCATAAATTATCAAGTTCAGGGGTCCGAAGTACCCTCACTATATGCGAAGGGAACTGGGCAGCAAGGAGTCTGTTGAGTTAAAAGTTTTTAGAATATTGAGATTAAAAAGAAATTACAGGGTGAAGAAATGATAGGAAAATATATTGGTACGACGTATTTTTGTTGTGCTATACCAATGATTACATTGCAGAACAAAACAAGCAGAATGCTCTATGAATAGCTCTGCTTCTCAATCTGAATGACGGGGGAGTGAAGTTTCTGAGAGCTAATTTTGTTCTTTTTCTACCGGTTCTGTTTTTCATAGACTTAGAAATTTTCCCTTCAGTAAACTAGAAGGTTCCCTGTCCCTAGATTTAATGTTCTGCAATCGATGTTTACATCCACTGGATGTATATATTTCACACGTCGAGCATGATTTCCCACAACTCGAAAGTACACAAGAAACTGATAGTACAGATGTTTTCTTAAAAATATATTTTTCGAAAACAAGCTGGTCTGAAACTAACGAAACATACTGTTAACTGTATTTCCATAACTGAACAAGACTTCACTTGAACACTACGTACAACAACCACATTTTAAGCCCAACTTTCCAAGGAATGGATGAGATTTTTAGAGAAAAATAAATTGTCAAGTCGCTTACTTAACGATGATAAATTTGATAGTAAGCTAAGTTTCAAAGTTCTGCTCAAGCTGGAGAAAGCACAATGTAGACCTAATTCTGAAAAGGTGTACATGAACCTGGTGAATGGCATCGCTTGAAAGGAGAGCTCATTTTAGTATTCTGATCTTGCAACCGTAATAGTTCAGGCTGACTTTGTGATCGAAATGGATCGATTTGTGACCAAAGTGGGTCGGATTTAATTTTGCCAACAACAAGTAGAGATTTCGATTTTGACACTTTTTCCAAACGCTGAGAACTGCACAAACCATCATTGGTGCCGTGCGAAGGAAGGTCATCTTCCAACGATTTCCAACGGTCCATAAAACAAGCATCAATTCAGAATGTCTAAGAGTTGTTCCTCCAGTTTTTAGAGCAGACGTTTATAGAACAAAACTTACCAGAAAACCACGCACTCTGCGCTTGGGGCACAATGGAGCTTGTCGAAACACGCACTAAATGATGAATACTCAAGTTTGCAGAAGAGACAATGGACCTTGTCAAAAACACGCACGGACTGATGAATACTCGAGCTTGCAGAAAAAAAAACAGTGGACCTTGTCAAAAACACGCACGGACTAAACAATACTCGATCGACCTTGTCGAAAACACGAGCTTACTGAACTCACACACTCTAACGCACGTGAGTCCTTCGTACGATTTCACTTGTGATTCGTCAAAATTAAACGCGTCACTGATTCCTTGGCAGCACGGATTAAGCACATGTGGGTCCCTCGTTGTGATTTCACATGTGATTTTTTCGGAATTGGCCTGATCGACTCTCTTCGGCATCACGGATCACTTATTGATTAGCGATTGCATATCGGCAAGTTAACAAACTTTTTTTCCATCTTAGTGGCTACCAGCGTTTGCGTACTAGACACAAAAATCGTCGAAGAGCCTAGACACGGGGGACGAGGTTGGGCCAATATACGAACTCTCATCTATTCACTTGTATTCTTCACCTTCTACTTGTAGATTACGAACTCACAATGTGGCCAGCTCCCAGTTGGCTTGATAGCTCAGCTGGTAGAGCACTGCAAGGGTACCACAGCGTTCGAATCCCGTTCAGGCCTGAATTTTTTTCAGTCTTTAAATTCATGACTGCTTAAGTTGTGTTCATAACTGCAATGATAAATTTTATCTGCATTGCGTACAGTGGAACCCCACCTAATGCCATCGATTAAACGTAGTGATGCGCTCAAAAGCGAAAACCCCTAATTAAATATCGC
>JAHPZR010002292.1:30000-57404 GCA_019787425.1 Platygyra sinensis
TCAATTCATGCGTGGAAAACGTGCAAGCGGTACAAAGCATGCGCGAATTCGCGAAACTATTTACAGAATCTTTGAACATGGAAAATCTATAGTTAATTCAAAAAAACCTCGTGACAGTCTAGAATAATGGTCCTCAGACACCGTTCAAATCAGTGTGAATCAAAAGTATGCTTTATTCAAAAGTATGCTTTATTTTTGTTTTGCTTTCGCATTATTCACTCGGTAGGAGGTGAATAATGCTCATTAGCCAGAGATAGCGAACCAATCAGATTGCTTAAAACACCAAGATCACTGAGTGTGTATATACTAACATGTAATATAATCTAATGAAATGTCATGTAACCGAATCTAACAGCAGAGCATAGATATTCATTCATGGATATCTGGATTTATAAAAAGAAAAGTTCACCCTGCTGTGGGCGACAAAAAAAAAATTAAAAGTAACGTTAGTCCTTTTTCCCGGCCTCAGCTCTCTCTTTCTCTCCTATCTTCTTTTCAGCACTATTCTCCAAAAAAAGAAAGTTCTTAATGTTTCTATATGGCCTATTTTGGGGAGTTTTTTGGGTTTACACCGAAATACTTGGAAACGGGTGGATTTTTTTTAAACGTCGTTTTCATGATTACAGACACGCTTGTCTACATATACAATACACGTTAGCTTCATCCTGTTATCGTTGGATCTGCCACTTCAGTATTTTTTTTCCAAAGTCTAACGTTTTAGTAGAGGAATGAATGGCGTGAGATTGAGCCAAACTTTCCTTCCTTTCGCAATTTTAACCAGTTCTTGATGTTGATATCCATTACGCGGAACACTAAATTCCATACCTTCTCGACACAGAGGATTGGAATATGTTCCCACACCTGAACTAACGTCCCAAATGTTTTCATTCAGTTTGAAAACACAGGCGAAATAATGATACTCGTTACATTGAGCCAGATGCCATCTTCCCCCGCTTGACAGAACAGCACAAGACGACTCATCGATGGGATGTTTTGGTTCCCCTTCGGCCCATGTAAATACTGCAGTTTTCATGAGCTCTGAATTGATTTGATCTGCGCTACATAAGCTGACACCGCATAACAAATACTTCTTAAAATCCATGATAGTTCCTTGTTGTTTGATTCCGTTCCAAAACGGGCCGTATATAGTGCTGTCGCCATAGATTCTGACACTCTCTTTATTGTTCCCGCCCACTGCAGAGCAGTTTCTTAGTTGTGGTGAGAAGCTATTGACCGTGAGCCATTTAGTCCAGAAGTGTTCATGAAGATAACGCCCAGAATGGTTGTTGTTTTGGTTGATAAAAATAACTGTCTTTTTTATTTGGCGCATTTCTCTGATGGTAGGCCATTTATCCGAAAATTTCAGTTTTAAGTCCGCTGGTGTTAACACCTTGTTTCCAAAATACTGTCTAATAGCATGGTTAATTGTCCAGTCCGCGTTCCCGGCTGTCTTATCATCCAAATAAATTTCAATGATTTCATTCGTGTTTTTGGATTTTCGAGCCCAATCCGAAATTTCCCTTAATCCTTCGGCGAATTCTTTATCCCAAGGTGAACATCCAAGTTTCATCCATTCGCTGCAGTGAGTCATGCGAATCTTCCCAAAACATTCCCATAGGTCAATTTCAAGACTTCGTACACCCATGTTTAGTTGATCTGTGAAACTGAACTCCTGATTGGCTAGAGAGATGCACCATACGTCATCTGCTCTAAGCGGCCAATGACAGCCGTCTAAACTTCCATGACCACTTGCTCTGTTGTTTTGAGAATTATGCGCTCCAAGGACCTGAACATGATCAACAGGAACATCAATCTGCAGCTCTCGCTGAGTTTTTAAGGCAAATTGCAGCCAAGGTGAAATTCTCGCGGTCCCTTGGACGCAGATGCCATTGTATCCACATTTGGAACAGTTTGCCTCCCTGCTGACCTGACCGCAAGGATTTTTTTCGATTTCGTTTCGAGAGATGAAAATAAAAATCAAAACCGAGATAAAACAGTAGTATACTGGAAGCCCTATTATAAATCTAACTTGACACTTGTTCATCTTTGTTTGAAGATGGTAAATGTGTTCAGGTGAAGAGCGATGGCTATTGGAAATGTTTAGACATCTTTCAAGTCAAGAAGAGTGCAGACACCAGAAGTGAACCTGTGGAAAACAAAATTGTGTGTGGATCACAAAAACTGAAATCAATTCATTGACGATAAAAGGAAACGAAGCTGGTAAACTGATACTATAACAATACAACCACTTAGTTCGGCATGCAAATTTCTCGTTTAGGATTTTACCCTTTACATTCTATCCCGGATGTTCACACTCTTCAAATGAGGTTAAACCCTACCGGTGAAATAGGCTAGTTTCGAATTGTGCAGAAACAAAAGAACAGAGTCGAGGTTCAGGGGAATAATTGGCATTTTCCTTTGTAATGAACAATACAAAATGCTAATTATTCCCCTGAACCTCGACTCTGTTCTTTTGTTTCTGCACAATTCGAAACTAGCCTATTCTCCTTGTATTCTTGCTTGACCCTCTCCTATCATTGCCTGATTTCAAACCGTGAAGGACTAGGTACGAGTCTGTAAATTATGGGATTAGCAACTATTGATCCGCATAGTCATAATTTGCAGACCGAGCTTTACAAAATCTCTAAGTTTGGTGTAAATAGACCCAATAGTAAGCAAGATACAGCCATTTGAAAATGTCAAAATTTACAAAGAATGTAGTGCGTCCGGATGGCATACATTTCTTTCTTAAATTTGACTTTTTTAAATCGCTGTATCTCAGTAAAAATAGCCTGTTTAACACCAAACTTGGGGATTTTGTGAATCTCGGTGTGCTCTTTCTATCTACATGTGGACAGGAGCCCATCATGGGCTCCTGATGTGGATCAATAGTTACTTATCCCATAATTTACAGACCCGTACCTAGTCCACTGACTCGGCAAGACCGCTTCAACGAACATCGTGGACCGGTTGACAAGCAATGCAAACTGACAGCTCCAACTGCCAGTGGTTGCTGCTGTCTTGAAACATTTTCTTTTTGAAAGCCGTATACGCTACTGACATGCAAGTAATTTCACTTGAACTCGTTAAACCTTATCGTTGCAGCGTACAAAGGGCTAGAGAGGCATATCTCATCGAAAGAGGTCAGACCACGGAAATCCAGGGTTTAACTGAAGGAGCCACGTCACGGTTTCCTTATCTTGAAAACTTTAGCCTTTTACATGTAAATGCTTTATGTTCGCTGTTTGTAATCCGTGTCAATCTTCTCCGTCTTTAACCATCCTTGCTTATTTATCGTTTATTGCTACCTATTTGGTGATTTGCTATTAATATTTTCAGGTTTCCTTTAATTTAAAGGTAATTTTGTCCATTCGCTACTTGCACATACCCATAATCCTTTGCGTTGTTGGGGGGTAAGCATTAGAATAAATGTATGGTAAAAAATTCTCTACATTTAGTTATAAACTAGTACAAATTTCTCCTATCATGATTTTGGTAAATTCTGGTGCATTTTTAAGCATTAGTAGCTGGTTTTTAATCATTCCTCTGCTATTTTAGTGTTATCATTTCAACTTATACATTCCATAGCATTATGATATTATTTTCTGGAAATTCAAATGGTAACGTTTTTTGTGTATTTTTCAATTTAATATGGTATGGATTACGTTCAGGGTTTTTGCTTTTAAGTTGCTGGTAACTTAAGCCGTATCACCAACGGTTAGGTTTTCATTTTGCATTATATGTTTTCCTCTATTTTTAAAATTTGTGACGCGTTTTAGTTTAGGCTACGTTCACACTAGACTGGGGAGATTTGAAAAGGTTTCACTCTAAAAACGCATCAAATGTTTTCAGTCCACACTACGCCGGAAAGGTTTGAAAAAATAACGCAAGAATAACCGGCCATTTTGAATTTGTGTTTGAGGAAAACTCTAATCGGGAAATCACGCGATTATGGTGACGTCATCGCTTTCGAAAATCTCTGTTTTCTAAATGGTTTTCGTACATGCGAAATACGAAGCTGTCGTTTGCAAAATTCATCCACCGGATTTGAATAGCTTTCCAAAAACTTCCGTTTTCGAGACGGTTAGTAAGGACCGTGTCGCAACATGAATCAGTACAGCGATTAGCTTCTTATTCTGCAGTAAGGCAGCTCCAAGACCTGTCGTCGATGCACCAACTTGGAGGGTGTCTTCTTTGGTTGAATCATGGTACGCTAGTGCAGCTTCTGCATTGATGGCATTCTTGATTGCATTTAAGGCTTGTTGATGAGTGGAGTTCCATTCAAAAACATTATTCTCCTTCACTTGCTTTCGAAGAAGAGGCAGCATGGCCGAGTAGTTTAGAGCACTGGTGTTGTAATCCAGAGGTCACGGGTACAAGGCCTCCATCCTGTCACTAGCGGGATTTGTTTCTCGGTAGTCCCGAGTTCAAATCCTCGGTCACGTTTTGTAAATAGCCAACTGGTCTGCCTCCTGCCAGTTGGGATTTTTAACTATGTTTTGTTTCAGTGGCATGCCTGTAAACTAGCTAAGTTTAGTGCTAAGCTAAGTGCATGTCATTGTGCTTAGACCAGAAATGAATGGACCCATGTAGGTTGCTAAATAAATAAAAAAAAATGCAGTAGGGGGTGCCATCTGCTTCAGACCTAACACCTTGTTTGGATGTGGTTGAACACCATCTTCACCACAAATGACACCATGCAATTTAACTTCGTCTGTTTATATTTAATCTTGCATTTTTCCCGGTTAAGCTTCAGCCCAGTGTCCCTGCATCTTGTCAGCACACCATTGATATGATGATCGTTTTCCTGTTCTGACTTTCCAAAAATGACAACGTCATCAGCGATCCCAATGGTGCCCTCGCAACCTTCAAAGGCCTTTGTTTGGAATACATCCATCGACATGGCATGTACAGGAATCTGTAGCGGCCAAGTAGCGAATTGGCATTGCCTACGCATGTTGCATCAGCTTGGCCCCTTCATAAAAGCAGTGAGGACTGTAGTTGAGTTTTTAAGAACTCCTAGTTTGTGAAAACCTTCTTGTGTGAGGTTCTCAGTGTAGATCCGGCGATACAGTCTCAAAGGTAGTATGTTTCGTTGAGCTCCTGTGTCTAGCTTGGCCAGTTGAGGGCAGTTAACGTTTCAAACAGAACAGCCAGTTCTCATCAATTTACATCTCTAGATACGTTATCCACTTGCCGATCTCGTCTGTTGCGTCAGTCTCTATTCCTTGAGTGTAATGACGCGTACTGGGGTTTCTCTGCTCTTTTGCCTGCTCATTGTTCCTCCTTGGTTTCTGGGGCGGCAAACTTCGGCCAGTGGTTTTCTTTCTGACAATTTAGGCACATATAACAATTATTCCATGAGCCCGCGTTGGATATGAAGTGATAAAATAACCAACGAGCGCGTAGCGCGAGTTGGTTATGATCACTTCATATCCAACAAGGGCGAATGGAATAATTGTTTTAGTAAATTCTCAAACCGGGTTTTGCCACCGATTTTTATTTCCACAATTTTACAAAGCGAAAAATTTTAAACTTTGCGCACGATTTTCCATATGACGTAAAACTCCGACTATTGGCTCATAGGCGGAGTTTTTTAACCAATCAAAAGCTAGAAATGCAATAGTCGGAGCTGAGAATTTACTAAAGTTCCATATGCGGAGCACTTCTTTCTGGGCTGTAAAGGAAGTTCAAGTCCGCAGTTAAGGAATGTCTTGGCCTTGTTGTCACTCTCGTTCTAATCCCCTTTAATTCCATGAATATCTTCCTTTCTTTCACTATCCAACTCTTTCATTTGTGATAGGGTGGCTTCGTAAGTCGATAGCCTCGTAGAGGTTAAGCTGTTCGCCTTTTTCTGGTAAATTTTTCTGTACTGTCTTGTGTTTGGTTCCGGCCAACGATTAGTTGCTCGATCAGGCGCTCATCCGTCTCGTCCTTGTCTCTGAATCGCGAATCGGCACCTCGTGGTTTGATTTCGGCAACGTGTCAGGAAAACGTCGACAAATTCATTTTTCTGGAGCTGTTGAAGCTCAAATCTGGCTAACCAGTGGTTTGCGTTCGGTGCTACGTGTTTCTCAAATCGCTCTCAAAGTCCACTTGTTGTATGTTTCTGATCCATGCCTGCCAATCCACGATAAAATGAACGTGGCTTGTTACTTGGCCGACTCCTTTGAGTATGCCCCCCTAGCTCGGAGAATTAGGTCGCCGAGTATTTCTTGAACTTGGCTAATTCATCCCGCAAGTCAATGACGTCCCAATCAGTCATCTTCAGGGTTTTGAATCCCGCAGCAGTAGCAATGATGAGTATTTCTGTTCGCTTAAATTTCTTTTACTCCTGCAATGACACCATGTCGTAACCAGGAAAGAGGTAATTTCAAGACGTTATGTTACGAAAACTCCACGAACTAGAATAATATGCAAATACACACAAGCACGCGAATCACTTAAACGAACGAACTAATCAGAGGCTGTAGGCCTCACCGTAGAAAAAAAAGTTGCGTTTAAAAACTTTTTTTTGGCGCAGTGTGTAAGCTAGGGACCTAAAGTCATTCTTTGTATGGGACCTATAGTCATTCTTTTTAAACCCTTCAAGAAGAAAGGATGTGCCTTTCGAAATATCCGAATTTAAAATAGATTTATTCCCACGCTGTAAAAAATAGTAATAATAATAGTAACAATTATAACAATGTTAACATTTGTATAGTGTCTATCAAGTCCTGTTCCTTGGCAATCTTAGGTCCTTCACAAAATTTTAACGACACAATGCAACTAAAAGTTATATTTAAAAAAAAGTTACAATCGCTTAGGATAAAAGGCTTTTTAACAAAGATAAATCTTAAGCTGAGATTTAAAAGTACTTAAACTGTCACATGATCGCATGTTATTTGGCAGTGGATTATTCCAGAGTTCGTGGCCGGGAACCGCGAAGGTTCTAGACCCGGTAAGACTTAAGATCAAAGAAATTCGATCACTGTATTTTCAGTTGCTTTGGCTACTTATAACATTACCTTTAATTTTAGGTCACCTGAAAATAGCAGTTTACGAAGATAGCAAAAAAAAAATCACAAAAGAGATAATAATGAACCAAAGGGGAAAAGGATGATAAAGGATGGAGAAGATTAACCAAGATTACAAACGACGAAATTAAAAAATTTAGGCTAAACTTTTCAAGATGCGCAAACCGTTGCAGGATTTATACGTTAAGTAAAAGACGGCCGGAGAGTTCTAGACGGTGAATAGTACGGCTTTGCTTTTGACTGGTTCATTATCAGTTCAAGCTGATTAGATCTTGTGCGCCGAAAGGATACATTGTTTCTATTATGGTGCAGTTCGTGATCTATGCAAATTTGGGATTGGGAAATCTTTTGTTCGCAAAGGCATAATTAGGAAGGTGTTTTCAGTATGGGCTACGTTGACACACCCTTATACAAGTGTAAGTGTTTTATTCACGCTCCCGAAACAGTCACTAAACCGCCAAACCAGAACAATATTCCTTTTTTACTTTCCTACACGGTTGACGAAGAATTGTTTTGTCATATTCTCAGTTTCTACCACATCACAAAGTGGGTTTTAAGTAGCACTTAAACACAGAATTTTAATAGCTCGTTCTTTGACTCAATTCATTTCGATGATTTACAAATTTCAAGATCCATTGGTTTCTTTCAGAAAAAAAAAACCGTTATTGCCTCTCCTGATCAAATGGCAAAATTAACAAATTAAAAACTGGAAACAGCGCACATCAAGATTTCGAAATTGGGCAATTTTCTCTTTGGAAGCAATCATCCAGCATCAATCAGTTTGGTTTTCCAAAATAGGCATTTTCTGCCGCGGCCTCTTCAAACCTCTCAGTATAATTTCAGTACGAAGTATTGTAACTATATCTAAACACTTTACCTTAATTCCCAGGGGTAGCTTCAAGAAGTGCAACGGCAACGAACAGAATAGAAATGAATGAGCTCCTAGACAACCTCACACGCTAGATTGCATGCAAACAATTTATTCGCCTTATTAAAATTAAGTCACGTCTTATGTAAGCCATTGAAGTGTCAGCTAAATATGGACCAATGTAGTAATTAAACGTACTGCGCGTATATTGCGGGTAATCCTGTCGGAAAAAAAAAAAACATTACAAAGGGAAGTTATTCACACAAATTATATTTCCACCTTGCTGTGCTAGCCTGGTTTAATATCGGTTTTCGGCCATTTGACCCTATCAGTTTGGCGGATTGGTCCCATAGGTCAAAAGATCGAGGCTGGTGTCAAGTCATAACTCACCTTTGATCTTTGAAACTAGATCCTAGTGATTCAGTAGTTCCTTTGATTATTCAAAGAACAAAGCACTGTTAACTGTTGGAGAATCGGAATACGTTACTCACCGAAGGGTTTTCACAGAACGAATCGTCTAATAATATCAGTTCAGTCAAGGTTCGCTGTACACTCTTCTCTTATATAAGAATATATCTTGTATGATTATACAGATGCTGAAATTTGCGAAGTTTTTCTGAGAATATTTTAAGGATAAACACAAGGCTTAGATTTTGAAATGAATATAAGTTTGACTGTGTAAAAAAGTGTAAATACAATATAATTTTATTTTTTAAACTGAACCGTATAACATTTTTCTTTTCCGTCTAAACGGCAAAACTAGCGTAAATAGAAACATAAACAGCGCCAGCCGTTCGATGCTAAAAACATTTCTGCAAGAACCTATATGAGTTATATCAGGCTTAATGCTTGCATCATCTAGACGCCAAACACATTTGAAAAATAACATGCCGACTATTCGAGAATACTCTGGTCATAAATCGCGCACCATAAACACGTCACGCCCGTCGTGCGATAATTGGAAAATACTTGGAAGCTAAGACTTGAACCACACTTTGAGCCCAAGAACGGACTCCGATCTGGGGTATAGGGCGAGCAGTGAAAACTGCGAAAATTCCTCGGTTCCGGCGCCGGGCTTGCTTTTTTTTTTCGCCCTGCGTCATCTAGTTGTGCTTGTAGGCGCGATAAGCCCATTTTATCAGAATATGGGAAAAAAAACGAGTTACATGTTCTAACCGAGTTTGAAAACTCTCTATACTATACTTCTTCTAGAAAAGAAAAAACTACATACGTTTTCGGGTTAATTAGTTTACAAAATAAAACCTATTTCAAGTTGTTACTCCCTACATTTCAATTATTCTCGATCAAGAGAGGATGAAGGGTGAGCCGGATAGTTTATCCTCCATAGGCTTTGTTCTACAGGGAATCTCTCTCGAGTTATTTTTAGATATGGTATCGAGTTCCCCCGCGGATAGTGTCCCCACCCCGTTGCGAGGATGTTTTTCGGCGAGGTTGAAAACGTGTGCATACATTCTTTGGATCTCCACGGGAACAAAATTCACGTCACATGATTAGCTATTTCTTGTCCCTCTTGGGATTTCTGATAACGATCCATAGTAACAAGGCCTAAAGGGTGGATAACTCTCTCACCTTTCATACTCTCTTCTCTACAACGCCGGTCCTTAGACATTTTACAATGCACCCCATTGGACATATGCAAAGAGATCTAAAATTCGTTTGTTGCACTCCGTCCGTATTGACATCTCTTTAACGTTTTTAAGGTCCAAATTGGTGCCCCCAAATGATTGGATTAAAAAAAAGAACTCATTTGACAATTGAGAAAAGTTTCATTCTCATTTGACAATAGGCCATTTTCGTATTCCCGATATCAGACTGGAACTAGCTTGCAAGTGAGGCTGATGCGGGGGAGTCTTTTCAAATACAAATTACATTCAACTCTTTTTAATGATATTCCCCCGCATGAGCCTCCATTGCAAGCTAGTTCCAGTCCAATACCGAGAATACGAAAATGGCCTATTGAGAAAAGTTTCTATCTTTGGAACGCCCACATCGTAATGTCTCTTGAAAATGTTCTAGTTTACGTTTGCTTGTCGGGCGCGACGGGGCGACCCAAAAAAACGAGGGCCTTTTAATGAATGGATCAGGCTTGATAATACATCAACACAACGGCCGTAAAGTCATGTGAAACCGCTCCATTTTTCTTGGTGCGTCAGGCGCACTGAACGCGCCGATTCAAATACGGAAGAACGTTTTGAAACAAGCTTGAACATTTCTACTGGGATTAGATGAGGTTGTTTGTGTAGCTTTATATAACTTAAGCTTCGCACAATGACATCCAAAACTTTAGACATTTAGAACGAATGAAAACCTAACTAGACTAACAGAAATCTAGCCTGACTTTCGGAACGTATCGAACTAAGGATGTTCGAAAAGGAGCGTCTGATCAAAGTTCGATTTTCACGCGAAAATACCCGCGGTAAATAACTTGAAAACCTCCGTGACCATAAATCCCCTCACCATCTTCGCTGATTATCATACCCATGCTCCTCTCGAAGCACTTGACGGTTTTCTGGGTTCTTTTGGACGTTCAACTTGCTCATAGAGAGACACTTCCTCATTTTGAACGTTACCATCCACTGCCCCGCTAGAGCTGGTAACAGTAACTGACACGTTTGCGGGCGCACCACAGATTTCCACGATCACAGGCCTCCCGCGGCCACCACCCACCTTCGATATGGGCTCGCGTTCTACAACCTCTGAATAATTATCCTCTGTTGTGCGGACAATCGGACTATTTGGCGTCGCAACCACCTCAACAAGTTCGTAGTCACCGGACGCAGATGATAATCGATTAGATTCGTCTTCGGGTGCTAATAATTCCATATTTGGGGAGCGCTCTTGCTGGGCTACTTCATCGTAGAGATTTTCTTTGGGCGAATCTGCAAACAAAAGCAAAACGCTATTATTTTTGCGCGCTTACTTTAACACGCAATCCCATTTACTTATTTACGACCCAAAAACTACTTCGTCACTCGATCAGTGTCTACAAACCAAACCAACTCAAAAGCTATCTTGAAAAGTTATTACGAAGTGTAGAAATCAGCTAATTGACTCTTATTTGCGTTAGCCATGAGCTTTAGCCCTAGAAATTAAATTGTGGGCCACCACACGAGGAAAAAGAATAATTCGACATCGGTGAGGTTCGAATCCAGGCACTCCGGATCAGATGATCTCTCGACGAAGGACAGAAACAAGTGGTATGTTATGAACGAACATCGTCACTGCATACAACTTGCAGCAACTCAAAAATTTTTTTTTTTTTTTTTTTTTATAATTTTATTTTGCAACAAATTAAAAAAAATAGTAATACAAAAAGAGGATAGGTGATAATAGATAATATATGTTACAAACAATATATACAGGTTTATACAAGTGTGTATAGCTGGGGGAGGGCAACATAAACACGTCAAGTTATATTTCTATTTCAAGCTGGATTATAAACTTGGATATCAATTCAGAAGAGTCCTGTTTCTTTCGCATTATTTTGCAAGCGTAATGGTACTGCTTTGCATATAACAGAAGAAGACACAAATCCTTTGTCTGTTTATCGGAAAGATTGGCGGTTGATGTTGGTAAGTTTAGAAAGTATTGTAGCGAGGTGAGGCTGACATTAATTTTGTGTAAGCTATTGAACCATTGAAGAGACTCGTCACTCAATTTCAAGAACGACTGACATTCAAAGAATGTATGTTCAATAGAGTCATTTTCGCCGCACATAACACATTTGTCACAGTCAGTTATCCCAAATCGTTTAAGTTCTTTATAAAAATAATTTTCTAAGCATTATTTTTCACAAGTTTCTTCACTAGCTACTGAAAGCAGTGTCCATAATTGTGCATAGTACATATAAACTCTACAGACAACGCTGAATTAAGACACAAAATCAAAATATCAATTCTCCTTACAGATTTACAAATAATTCCTTTCAAGTTAGTTATGAGAATTTGGTGCTACATAAAGAAAAGACATCCCTGATAAGAGCAACTGATCGGTTGTCATAGAAACAGGGCGCTTAAATACAATACACGGGCACGACGTCTCTCGCGCGGGATTAACTGAGGGCGAGAGACAGGCTACGAGCTTCTTTCCCAAACAGCAGCTGGTTCCAAAACAAAAAACCCGCGTGCATATGATCTCTATTATTTGAAGTCTGGCAAAGAAAGTTCTTATAATTTGGAGCAGTTATTGACCATCTAGGCTAACTAGGTTCTTAATTAGGGTCTTAATTTCTATGAAGGAGATACCGGTATATAAGTTAATTACCTCAAAAATAAATAAACTTGGGTTTCAAACTGCCGTTGAACATGCAGCATATATTCACAACTGTGTTCCTTTTTTGTAATCAAAAGGTAAATTTGCAATCTCAAAGTCACACTCCTGCGTCAAAATGCTGAATCCGCAACTTTTTCTTTCCGCATTCAAAACTTTCCCCGTCCTCACGTAGCGTATTCAAATCGAATACGCCTGTCTTCACGCATCGATGTTATCCGGATTCACTCCAGTACCTAGGGCTTCTCTGCAATAAAATGTTTTCAGAGCATGCACCAGAAATCACGTGATAGTGGCGGCAAATTTTATGCCTACACCAAGTAGTCACCGCTAATTTGCTCTGTTGTTGTTATTGTGCCGCCATATCATTCTCGTCCCCAGAGCCCACGATCCTTCGGGCTTGCGGCAGGAATGAAACCGGATGGGCAGAATTCGGTTATTTCCTTTGTTATTTCAAAATGGTTGCTCCCAGAGCTCTCGTTTTCCGACCGCTGGTCAAGGGGTACGAGGCTCTGAGAACGAGATTGCCGCCATATTGGTTTACTGTTCGGGTAAGAGACTGGACACGATTTTGCTACCTCATCAGTGCTCATTGGAGTCGTAAATATTCGTATTCACCCGTCCACACGTTATCGGCCTCGGATTCGTTGCGAATTTTTCTTTTTTTTTCAGAGAGAGAGAGGATTTAAAAACGCCGGATGCATGTGGACGAAATCCGTAATAGGAGAGTTGCGGATTCAAAAATATCCGGATACGTGTCGACGGGGCCTAAGCTCTCACATGCGGTTTTTTCTGTAATTGACCCCAGGCCGTACTGGTCAAAAAAAAAACGCACAAATCACTTCGTGATTTAAGAGGATATGCCCTCATTATACTTCAGGGTCTTCAAATTGAAAAAAGTAGCAGGAGGAAATTGAAAAGTAGCTGGAGCACTATCTCATCGTGCAGGGGCGGATCTAGGGGGAGGGTGCAGGGGGTGCGCACACCCCCCCCCCCCCCCCTGAGATGAAGCCTTCTTCTTCGCATTCGCTTTTAAAATCTCACCGGTCAGTGACGTCATTCTTTAGAGGTGCACCCCTCCCAAGAAAAATCCTGGATCTGCCCCTGTCGTGATAACGGCAGCCTTGTGGAGTGAGGGGAGCACCCCAACCCTTCTGCAGAGTGGAATGGGGAGCTTCCCCCGGAAAATTTTGAAAATCAGGGCGCCTTGATTAAATGCAGTTTATTCTCGTGCATTTCTTGCACCCCTAACTGATCTTGTTGAACGCCACAGTACACTTATTAACAAGGGTTAGTGTTGAAAAACTTTGTAAAGTTAGTAGTCATGGTACTATGATCGAAAATTCATTTCCTTTTTTTCTTCTTCAGATTTTGAAAGTGTGAGCTTTGAGTTTTATCCGAAGGCTGTTTTTGAGTGTAAGTTTTGGATTTCACGGTCCGCCATTACTCATGTTCAAAACTGACCGACAGGACATCAGAGGGTTGGATTCTAGAGAAAATGACGTCATTTACTCACTAGCTTAAGATTTCAGCGTGTAAACGCAATTTATTATACATGCAAAACACGGGTTTATAAGTCTGAAAACCCGAAACTCCCGTGCTGCATATTAATTCAGCCGCGTACACACGCATTGCACTCTTAAACTAGCGAGTCTTTGACGTCATTTTCTCCTCGACCAAGCTCTCTTAAGATTTTAAAGTTAGTAATGGCGGACCAATAAATAAGAAAATTCCAGTTAAAATAAACATGTGCCTTTTTAAAATCAGAACTTAAAACTTGGGTCAGTTAGTGTTTAGTTAACATAGTTTTGAAATTCAAAAAAAGAATTGTTTTTTTGGTCGCAGTACCACTTTAAAAGTTCTACAAAAATGGTACGGTATGCTTTTACATTTGCATGAATACAGCACTTATTACATCGACTTCTTGAACCTCCAATTGAAGTGCAATATAAAACTGAACTGTAATACAATAGCATTTCAAATTAGTTGCGTAAGTTAAAGATAAACAGTTTTTTTTGTGTGTTTTGTAGCAAAATATCGCTACAAAGTATTAACAGACATTCGACAAAATCTGCTCGAAGCAAAAGTTTGCAATTGTTTTGTCTCAAGTCATGGAAACATGCAATGGAAATTTTTACTGTTTATTAATTCTTTACACCCTAATACCAGTGAAGTTTACAAAATGAATACGTTTTCTTTGAATTCAGTTTTAGAGAAAACATTTACGTAGTTTCGACACGGATACTGTGGTCAATTCAGCCCCACAGAATTGGAACAACACGTAATATTTGTAGCTCTTATTCCTAGAATTATTGTTACCTGTCTGTCTTCGAGACTTCTCGGCATTTGAAAGGAATACATCGTTTGCTGCCTCAGCTTCATGTCGAAACTTTTACGTGAGAACAAATCTGCCGCTGCGCCGATACATGCACGCTCAAATGACAGTCCGTGCACACGAGCTGACTTTCCCGCTAAAAAAAGCTCTCGCTTCAAAGATCAAAAGTTACATGTAATAGCACTGTTTATTAATTATTTTCATCAGTTGGCATTTATTTATTTCCTCGAAAAGATCAGATCACGATTACTTTGGTGAAACAGAATTGTGTAGTTGATAAAATTTGGAATACGAAAAGTACCCGACGCAAATGCTTGAAGTAGCCGGTGAGTTGCGCCGGGCGCCGGCTAAATTTGAAAACCCTGCCTCAGTGTAAATAATACTTACCAGCCGTTCTTCCCATTTCAATCTGAACTTGGCTCGACGACACATACACAGGGGGAAGGGGAGGGGGAATGTCCGAGTCCAAGGCTTCCTCCTCATGGGTTTCTTCGCCTTCGGTATTTTGCCGCCGCCTCGTTTTCTTGCTGAGGTCCACTTTCGCGTAGGTGTAGTCAAATCGAGCTGACGCAGCCTCGCCTTCTGCGTGTGTAACCTCACCTTTCGTTGTCCGCACCACATGCACCGTATTGGGACGCTTGGGTAACTCGTTCTCAGATCGCCGCAACACTACCGCATCGCTCTGTGCGCGTCTGCGATCACTTGAGTCCGTGTTTGTCCCATCCATGTTCATTAAACGTAACACCTCTTCTTTATCCACGTCTGAGTACTTGTGGTCTGTATCGAGATCTCCTTCTGTTTTTTCCACATCTTCATACAGTTCGGAATTTTCTGGATAAGGCTCCTCTTCGTCACCATTGGGTTCCGAGTTTTCTGCCTTCTCTCGTTTTAATTTTCCTATTCTTGAATAAGGATCTTCTTCAGTTTCATCCTCATTTGCGACTACTTCCTCGTCCTTGCCCTTTTCATGTCCAGTTTTTTCAACTTCAGAGTACAAGTCATCCTCGGTAACATCAACAACTTCGTAAAGGTCACTCGCTCCAGGATCAGTGTCGATCCCATCAAGTGTATCGTAATCAAGCGAAGGTAGCCGAGGTTTTCCAACACTTTCTTGAACTGCATCGTAGGTATCATACTTTGGTGGGTCAGCAGCTTTCACCCTTTCCATCGATTTAGCTTTTCTCATATCGACCGCCTCGTAGGCGTTGTCTTCGGCCCCTTCTGGCGCGGAAAATTGTCTCTGAGGAACAGGCCGAGCTGGCAGAGCAGCACTGGAGGTATCTGGTGGAAGCGGAAGTCCCCTGACGTGGTGCTCCAAAGTTGGGGTTGACTCTCGAGGTCTTTCAGTGTGTTCATCGTGTAATGTCGTCTTTTGCTCTTTTTCACTATCAGTAGAGCTTGTTCTTCGCTTTGTTTTCCCGGGCTTTGTCTTCAATTCTTTCTTTCGTCTGTTTTTGTGTTCCTCGTCTTGAAACACCGCATCGGAAGTTCTATCCCCAGAAGAACTACTATTTTTAGATGAGCGCGTTCGCTTCCAGAACCTGCCTTTATGTTCTTCATTGTCACTGTCACTCCCGTGCTTCTTTTTCGAACTCCCTGCTTTCGATGCCCGGCTTATTTCATGCCCGGATTCTGCCTCGGGTTGTGTACCGTTCGCTTGTACAGGCTGAGTGTTACCTGACAATCCGATCTCGTTGGTAACTGACGGTCCGTGCTGCGTGCCAGTTGGCCATATACTACTCGGCGGCGGCTCGTAGTGAGTAATGGTGGTCTGAGGCTTGTTGTTGTCTGCCTCCAAAGAAACTCCATCGATCTTCTCCGCGGTCTCCATAACAATAACAACATCTTCAGGCTCGAGGAAGGTTTTTTCGTCAACTTGTTGTTCTTCTGGTGTTATCTATAAATAATTCAAAAAAGTGAGATATTGTACAAATTTACCTTGTGATATACCCTAATTATACCGCTAGCTTGGAGAATGGCAAGATGAACCAAATCCTGCGATGTGATCACCTTGTACCCGGACAGGTTAGCTTGGGACTGCCCGTTCTGTCCCGCAGGTAAACGCTCCTGTGTGCCACTCAATTTTTTTGTTATTATTATTAACCAACCTTGTTTGGTCAAGACGGCTTAATTTAGGCCTCGTTTTTTTGAATTGATCGATTGATTGATTGATTTAGTCATTGATTGATTGACTGACTGACTGACTGACTGACTGACTGACTGACTGACTGACTGACTGACTGACTGACTGACTGACTGACTGACTGACTGACTGACTGACTGACTGACTGACTGACTGACTGACTGACTGACTGACTGACTGACTGACTGACTGACTGACTGACTGACTGACTGACTGACTGACTGACTGACTGACTGACTGACTGACTGACTGACTGACTGACTGACTGACTGACTGACTGACTGACTGACTGACTGACTGACTGACTGACTGATTAAACTAATTCTTTGCAGGCGGTGGGGGAGTCAATGACCCTTTGACTGCACGTTGGTCTATAGACACTCCAGAAATATCTTGGCTAATATCAAGAGAAAATGCTAATATCAAGCTATCTTGGCCTCACTAAGGGTAGCTAGCAGTACTCGTCTTTGCTCTCATTATCATCGTCGTTCCTTATGTGTCAGCAGTCGAATAAATACAAGATAGTTTGACCATCCAGGCTTTTTTCATCTGATTTTAACTTAACTTAGGCTACCGTAAACTGCCACTTATAAGCCCCACCCCCACCCCCAGGTTATAGGCCCATCTAGCTGTAAACCAAGAAATACATCCGGGTTTTAAGCGCCCCAGATATAAGCAACCTCCAAGGATATAAGTCCCCAAGATATAAGCAAGCCTCCGGGATAATAAGCCTCCCAGATATAAGCAACCCCCCGGGGTATAAGCGCCCAACATATAAGCAATCCCCCGGGATATAAGCCCCAGGATATAAGCAACCTCCCGGATAAAAAGCCCTTTATATGATGTTTTAAAGCTTCATAACTAATCAACATCTGAAGCCATAGCTCATTTCTTCTGAATTGCAGTTAATATTTAGATTTAAAAGCAGAGCTCCTGATTGCAAGAATTAACCATAAAGGAAAAAGAAGAATCTTTTTTTAAAATCAGAAACTCAAAAAAATTAACAATTGTGATAATGTTATCGTTCACTGTGTGGTTTTCTGTATTTTTTCTAGATAAAAATTAAGACTATACCAAAATAACGTAAACAAGATTGTACACAGTGTATAAGGGATTTTCCACAAGACGATTTGCAAGGAATATGTTGGACAAAAAGTCAACAATTTTGCCTTTGCAGGTACTTCCTCCTTCTTCCCTCGAGTAATAACCTGACTTGAGCCTGGGATACAAAGGAAAACTCATACCTGGTCAGCAGTCAACTTAAAAAAAAAACACTTCCTTGACAAGCTCTAAACCTGAGCCTGCAATATGGTTATGTGATACTACTGGTCAGTGAATACCTTGATTTGACAGCTGCCAATTAACCATAACATGGATGTCCAATATCAAAGATGTACATGTATCATGGTTACAGTATATGATACTACTATCTTATTTTTCAAGGTATTGGGCTCAAGGCAAACAGACATATGGACAGACAAACAGTCACATGATAACCATTTTCTAAGGTATGGGGCTCCATTTTTTGTGTCTTTGACATGCACGAGCTCTGCTATAAGCACCTGGCTATAAGCCCCCTCAGATATAAGCTACTCTGTTTATAAGCCCATCTAAAAACCCTTATGAAGTTTTATAACCCAGGGCTTATAAGCAAAACTCAAAACTCAAAACTTGCCCCCTCAGTTTATAAGGCCATCAAAAAAACCTCACGAAGATGTACAAGACCAGGGCTTATCAGCAGCAGTTTACAGTTATGAGCCCCCTCGGACATGAAGCTCCTCTATTCACAAGCTTATCAAAAATCCCTTACAAAGTTGTTGAACCCCAGAGCTTATAAGCAGCAGTTTACAGTTAAAAGCCCCCTCAGATATAAGCCCCTCTATTCATAAGCTCATCCAAAAAAAATTAATCCCCTACAAAGCTGTAGAACCTCAGGGTTTATATAAAGCAAAAGTTTACAGTTATAAGCCCCATCAGATATATTTGCCCCTCCATTCATAAGCCCATCAAAAAACCCTTACAAAGTTGGTTATAAGCAGCAGTTTACTGTCTATGAATTTTTTTTCCGAAATTAAATATTAAGGGAAAGATGTTTGTTTACTGAACATGTAAGAGCCTTGACAATGACAAAAACAACAAATAACAATCATTGTTTACCGTCCGTTGGCTAGCACGTTTCTGACAGCCAACGAGTTCAGGCCTGGCTTCTGATCTGCAAGTAAATAAAGGCATTAACTGTAAGTAGAAACACCTCACCAGGGTGGGAGGGGAGGGGCCGGGGTTTCTATGCAAATCACAGCAAGGTGGCTATCTTATGAACATCATTACTAGATCATACAACTGCAGCAGCCCATGATTTGTATTCTGTTGTCCCCTAAGATGCAACAGAAAACAATTTCAATAGCTTAGTTAGGTAACTAAAAAACAGTCTCATTAATGGAACCTCTTGTGAACTACCACACACTAATACCTTACCTTTGTCAAGATCTACTTAACAAGGTTTATGGATGGTTTCGTAACAGGATGTCTTGTTTATGGATTCCCAGGGAAGGACTCCTATGTTAAGGGAGAAGAGTTCCTCACCACAAACATTGAATTAATCCCCCAAAGACCAATCTGGGCAGGTAAAGTAACCCAATTGGTTCATAGCTCTGTGCGGTACTCCAGTTTCTGTCGCATAAGGCAGATCCCTGGATGGGATGCTATTCCAACACATGTTTGACTTAATGCTCTTCAGCACACTGTAATGTTGCACCAGCAGATCTAGACCTTGAGCTATGGAGGATGGAGGGGGGGGGGATTTACTTGCCCTGCTGATTTCTTCCTTTTTCCCCAAAATAAGGGGGGTGGGCGGGCCCACCGGACACCTCCCTTAAATGCGCCACTGAGTTGTCCCCAACAATTTGCTTGTACCTATTTACACAAGTTTCTAGTTGAAGAAAGGCCCTTTGAGAGCTGAGTGTCTTGATAAACTTAAACTCACATTGACTCATCATCTTTGGTTTTATTGCAATCAGCGCAGAGGCTACCAGCTATTATGAGAATCACAGCTCCTACTACCAACAAGAAAATCGGCTTCAAGGAAATGCCATCCTCAGTAACCTGGCTGTCAATGCTTAGTAAACTCCTGCGCATGTGTGATGCACCTGAAATCAACAAAATTAAAAAGACATGGGTCGAAAGAACAGCACTTTTGCAACCCTTTTACTTCATGCTTGGACGCTGTTGCCTGCGAGTATTCCAAAACATTCTTTTGACTGCATGTCAAAGTGGATCAAGGACTTTTTGCAACCAGGTTTAATTTATGCCATTGCCAACCCAACTCGGAGTAAAATAGGTAAGTGTTTACAGTTTGCATAAGATATTGGTTTGGTTAGCGTATGTTGGCAGGACTAGCAAAGTGATAAGAGTTTCTGCATACAGTCGTTCTTGAAGCCTAGTCTAGAGTAGGGTTGTAAAATTAAACTGATCAGGCCTAGAATAGCATAAGGGTTTCAGTGACCCAATAGCATACCCCAAACAGAGTACCCCCTCCCCCCCCCCCCTCCCAGGACAAAACGTCTCATCATCATCATCACGTCTACTGTCTACAAATGCCATGTTGATTATATGCTAAGCATAATGACTGATGTTGAAACAGCCTGAGAATTCCTAACAATATTGAATGGCATCAATCCCTCTATCTATTTCACACCGAAGCTCAAAGAAAACAGTAGGAGTCATTCATTCATATGCATGACAGTGGGTGATGTAGCAGCTCTCCTAAGGTCTCACATGATTGGCTTGATACCCTTTGAGAGTACAATAGAACAAACAACAGAAACAATGCCCCTATCCCTAAAACAATAACAGCTGCTACAACGATAAAACAAAAGCAGCTTTGGACAGCTGCTACACTACTGATGACAGTAGGAGTCATTTCATTTATCGGCAGAAACTAATTGGCCACTTAATACATGTTGGCCACTTTATACATGTTACATGTGTCAGTACTAGCTACAAAAAAATTGAAATTCAAAGCTTACCTTTCTCGTTAGATAGAAACCGAATGCAACTAAACTTCCGGTTGGGACATAGGATCCAAACAATGGAATTTACATTGGATTCTAACCAACCTCGCGTTTCTTTGTCAACAAAAATCTAACAAATATAAAATAAATAAAGAGATTTTAAGTTATTCACTATTAAACCAAACAATACATCTTTTAAGTAGTGATAAGCATTCCTAGCGAGTTTTTTAAATTATGTCCGTTTTATTACCATCATTAAACAAGCCCGAGGGCTTCGAATGAATGCTCGCATTAATTAGCCTGCGTAAAAATAAACATTGTCAAATACAAATCAAATCGATCTGAATCGTTGAAAGCTATTTGAAGAGTAATTTCATCTGATAAAAAGTAATTATGAATCTGATGATTTTATCGTTTGCTTTCTACCTTGAACAGTTTGGCATTCTCTCTTGTCAGTTGAACTTCAAGCTGATCCAATGATCTTTTATTTCCTGCAGGCATACCGAGCCCAGTAGCGTCGCGCCAGAACTTCATATTGCAGCTAGTACTGTTGGCAAGAACGGAACTTGTATCCCGGTAAACAACCTCAAAAGCAATACGATAGCGTTCTTCTTCGGCCCCGATCGCCCTGACATTGAAGTCGCATAATCTACTTCCGTCAAACTTATCCACTGGCATTCCAGACACAACCGATCTTTGTCCATTTTCGGTGACGAAAATGATTCCCAAAATCAGCCAACAAAGATGGAAGCAAGTCATGTCTTCGTATACCTAATCAATGGTGATTTTAACGCGGATATGTTGAGTAAACCGCTCGATCTTTGTTGGAACCAGCTCAGCCATCTTTTGTTTTGGACTCGCCTTTTCTATGTGCCCTGGTAACTAGTCGGCACTCCTACTATCCATGATACCTTGCGGCGGTTCAACACATGCTCGAGGGTTTTCAAAATGTCGTCTGCACCAAGTTCAGCCGAGTTGCTGCACGTTGGCGGCGAAAGAACCACTGGGGAAAACATAAGGACACAAAATGGTAACGCAGAACGAAAGATGTTAGATGAATCTCAACCCGCATTGAATTATTTGTGTGATTTTGTCTACAGTTACCGCGGTGACGGCCATCGCAAACATTGTCAAAAGTTCCTTAGGTCCTGTTGGATTGGACAAAATGTTGGTGGATGATATCGGGGTAAGTGTTGTTCTCATCTGTTTTTTTTTGTCAGCGGGATTTTCAGGGTTTTTTTTAAGAACCAGCTACTTTTAAAGTCTAAAAGAATACTCAGTAAAGTGAAAGCAGTGTGATTCGCTTCAGATGCTTGGCTGATCTGCCTCGTGAATTGGAATTCGCCGGTATCACATGTTTTAATTTCCAGTACTTTCTGAAAAATTAATTTGTCAGAAAATCCAACTTCATTCAAGATTCACATTCATTTTAAGTACAAAAGGTATTGAAAACGCTCGCATGAAGTAACCACCAACAACTCAATTTACGTTATAGTACAAAAGTACAAATTTGTACTAGCACATGTCATATGGAATTATCAGTATATTAAAAGCGTACTGCGTAAAAAGTAAAACATTATATTGCAGATGTTCGATCTTGTCACAGGAGTATTTTAAAGATGAAACATCTGTATAATATTTACAACTTTATGTTCTATCAAGCTCATAGAAAATATCCATACCTCACTCAGAGAAGGGATTCTACTCATCCCCATCCCTCTAGAAATTCCAATACCTTCTGTGGGAGTGGGGGGAGTATGGATATTTTCTATAACAGGGCAATAGTAAGTTAACATTAGTATTGCCACCAGCTTGTGTAGCTGGCACAAGGGGAGGTGAGGGGGTTAGGGAAGGTGACGAGGTTAAGGAAATTGCAAGACATCACATGGTTGTTACAAATGTTAGTTATATTTTTGGGAGAGGGCAAGTTGTGTTTGTCTGATGACGAGATTCCGAGGTTTATCTAGTGGCAAATTGTGCAGTCTCTACACTTTGTAATTGTCATTAATTTTTAGTATATTTTGGTCAATTTTTTTTTTCGGGGGATTGAAAAAATTGACATAATAAACTTCTTTAACACCACCCTCTGCTACATAAAAACATTTTTCAGGATGTTACTGTGACAAATGATGGAGCAACAATATTAAAGTTGCTGGAAGTGGAGCATCCTGCTGCTAAAGTTCTCTGTGAGCTGGCTGATCTTCAGGACCAGGAAGTTGGAGATGGAACGACATCAGTCGTGATTCTTGCTGCAGAGTTCCTGAGAGGTGCTAATGAACTTGTGAGACAGAAGATTCACCCTACGTCCATTATTAGTGGCTACAGATTAGCATGCAAGTAAGTATGCAATATAGGGTCTGATACAAGGCGGTATGCAGGGCTTGAAGTTAACACTCGCAAACTCGCAAAATGTGAGTTACTTTGATAATTTGCGAGTGAGAAAAATATCAACAAGCAAACATTTGTGAGTTAGAATCATGCAGATCTCCCAAACATTTGACCAGAATTTGCTAGTGGAAACATTTTTACAGGCAAAACTTTGCGAGTGGATTAAAAAGATAACTTCGAGCCCTGGTATGTACTTCAAGTTGGCAAAGCAAATATTTTTACATTTTGAACTTTGACTGAGGAGGCATAAAATCACAATCTATTGTATAAAATATTTGCTTAATACATGTAAATATAATGATTTACTGTTTGTTCATCAGGGAGGCCTGCAAGTACATCCAAGAACATTTAACAATCAATGTTGACGAGCTTGGAAAAGAAAGTATTGTTAATGTAGCTAAGACATCAATGTCCTCAAAGTTAATTGGCCAAGTGTCAGATTTCTTCAGTGAGATGGTGGTCAATGCTGTCATGGCTGTCAAGCGTGCAGGAAACAAGGGTGAAGCAAAATATCCAATAAAGGCTATTAATGTGTTAAAGGCACATGGCGGCAGCTTGAAGGAAAGTGTTCTTGTAGATGGGTATGCTTTGAACTGCACCATAGCTTCTCAAGGTAAAGTATAATTAAAAGTAATTTATTTCAATGTGTAATTCCATTTTTTTTTTTGTTTTGTTTTTTTTTTAAGTAAACATTCTGTATACTAACAAGCTCTTCATGACACAAAAGTTAAGTCATTTTGGTTCTTCAGTTAGTCACTATGTCCAATCGTTCCAAAAAGTTGGTTAGAAAAAATACACGAATTTGGTGGAACAATTTCTGACAACTAACTGTTAGCTTCTCTGGCCCTATCCCCCACTCAGGGGCAAGGAAATAAGCCAGCCAACTGTTGCCTTCAGCACTGTGGAAAGGAAATGGTTTTCAAGTATTTTATTTACTTAATCTTGTTTCTTTTTTATCACAGCCATGCCAAAACGGGTAGAAAATGCTAGAATTGCCTGTCTGGATTTCAGCCTTCAGAAGACCAAAATGCACCTTGGAGTGAGTGTTGTGGTGGAAGATCCTGAACAGTTGGAAGCCATTAGAAAAAGGTAAGACAAAAGGTTAAGTCTGCGTATAAGCCCAGTGGCCTATCAAGCCAGTCGTTATCTTTGGTTTCTATGCAGGTAAATTTATGTATCTATTTAAAAGAGGTTTACTTCCTAATTATTTTTATAATATGTTTACTCTTGCAAGCCAGTTACATTCACATTATACAGGGCCTCTGACAGGATGCGGTGGTGCGGATCCGCATAATTCGCCTACTTCCGCATCCTCCGCATCCTTGGGGCATTTTCCGCATAAAACTTAAAAATTGCTACATGTAAGCAAAAAAGCTGACTGTTTACCATCCTCAGAAGCAAAAATAGTGAAAAGATTAATCATTTTGAAGAAGTTATTCACCCAAAACAGTGACGAAAACAAGCTTTTTCGTTCGTAACCAATTTTAAACCTCCAGGCCTTCCATGCGTCTTCTAGTGATGGGCCTGGGTTCTAGTTTTGGACTTCCGGTAATTCGTTTTCCTCGTGCAATTTAATGCCTGGTTACCAAGCTTCGGAGAATTTCAACAACGAAAACTATGGAAAAACTGTGTTGAACGAATAAAAACCTGTCCATGAATGGCAGCAAAAGGTCAACCATGTCATTAAGAAGTAAATTCTTGGTAAGACGTTAAGGTGTATTTTATACGTTGGAAAAAGCCAAGGGAACAACTTTATTAATTTTAGAAATTTCCGCATAATCTGACATGTTTTCTGCATAATCGTCACTTTCTTCTGCATAATATTGGTGTAAATTTCTGCATAATTTTCCATTTTTTTCCACACCCTATCAGATGGCCTGATTATACTAGAAATTGCAACCTTTATTACATACCTCCCTGTCGAACTAATATTCGAAACTTCTCAATTCGGTTTCAAGGACCTACGTTTTTCAACTCGTTAAGCCCTGAAATTCAAAGCAGTGAAAGCATCCGTTTGTTTGGCAAAAGACTTAAAAAAATTATTTCTTAGTCAAATAATTCTTTGTTCAGCTACATACTTCTTCTTTCCTTTTATTTTTTTATATATATTTATAATACATTTTAATATTTCATGCTGTCCCCATTAATTTATATGATTTACCCTATATTGTCTGGAAGCCTATAGTTCATAAGCTCCTGGCTTCTTAAGCTCCCGGCTTCTATATACTTAGGCTTCCTTACCATTACCACCTTTAAAATTGTTAAGTTATCGTCTTTAAGTTATCATAAATTTCTAGTATATTGCATTATTGTTTCTTTTTTTTTTATTTTTTTTCTTATCTTTTGTGTGGTTAATGGAAAAAATTAAAATGGAAAATGAAAATAATGTGAATTGAATGTGAGTATTCTCCCCCCGGATGAGATGCTAATCCATCATAAGGTTACCATATACTTTTAGAGGTGTCTCGCATCTTGGTATAGTTTGATAACCAGCCCTATGATTTTAGGGGCTTACATATCTATAGTTTAAACCCAATGTGCCATGTCTCTCAGACACAGGCCACCTCTATAGCTATACACTAACCTTAAATTCGCCAGCATGCATTTATACACCTGAGGGAATAGAGGTACTTTGAGAGTCAAATGTCTTGCACAAGAACACAACACAATGCCCCTGGCCAGGGTTCAACCCCAGACTGCTGGATCCAGTGTTGAAAGCACTAACTGGGAGGCAATCAATGGAAGCTCCTGTTCTCTAAACAAAGTGATTTAATAACATTTTTACCTCATGGTATGACGTAAGTCATGCTATGGGGTTTAGGGTTTGGGGGCGAAATTCAATTAAAAATCACTCACTCATTCACTCACTCACTTGTTAGACAATTAATTTCTGCATTAAACCTGGATTAAACATGTTTTCCCCTTACCTCCCCCTCTCCGACAAGTTTGCCTTATTGTTTATGCTATTGTGTCAGTGTACGTGGGGGGAGGTACAAAGGCGAGAGTATGTCCAACTATACTTGGACAGATTCAAAATGGCGTCTTGTCCCTGAGAAGCATGATGGCTTTTTGTTTCCGAAGCTGATCGGAAACTACCTTTGTGAAGCCAGAAATGGAAAGGAAATATGCTACAGAATACTCGACTGCAGAGAAATGGGCGCCGAAGTCCTAGAAGTGACGATAAAATGAACGATTCGTGCGTAAAGATCCCTTACATGCGTGAGACCGCGATCATGAAATAAGCTTACTGCAAATTGGTTAGTGTTAAACTTTGTTGACGTTTCGTTTTACCCACAACCACGAAAATTTCGAAATATGCGGTGTTTTGAATTCAAAATAGCGGACTGTGAGCTACTATGGGGCCTCTCAAGACTTTTGGAAACAGAGTTGTAGTTGGATGGAGGTTTAAGTTTCGGTAAAGAGTGTGGCTATGGACATCTTTGGAAGACGGCAAATTGACCGGCCACAGGAAGAAAGCAGTATGTTGACATGAACGCTTTATCATCTGGGACAAACGGTAAGCCTTCCTCCTCCTATCGTATGGCATTTTGTGGAGAACATGCAACATATATAATTAAATAATAAGCACACTTTGAGATAATTTTCGCCATTCGTTCGGAAAGTTTTCGGAAAATATTGTCACACGCCAGCATATTACACATGATGTTGACAAACATTGTACATAATTTCTTCTTGTTGCTGTCATCGTACTTGAAGCATTTTTGGGTGGTACATTATGATAGTCATGCAATATTTCACCAGATTGAATTATATAGAAATCTTGAGTTCTAATAAAAGCACTGTGAAGTAGCAATACATGTACCATCTGGACTTTAATTTTATGTTTGTTTGCTTTTTACCCTGACATGGTAACAGTCTGTGAAATCAATGTATTACAATATTGTAAATGCAAGTACTATAGAAAAGAAAATCATTTCATAGTTCTCCAACTTCAGTTTTAAAACTCATTCATTACCTTTGCAATGCTCCCAGGGGGGATTAGTCCCAGAAAAATTGGGAGGGGGTGTGTAGTCTCCTTCCCAAATCCCTTACCCTAGCTGTGACCAAATCTGTGATATTCCCTATCCTATTTATGACCTGACCAAAAATTTAAAACCCTTTTTATATTAATTCTGACTCATATATCAAAACCCTGTTTCTGACCAGTTCCCAAGTTCAGACCAATGTAAAATTAGCATAAACATAATTTGTGATGGGCTTTTGTTGATTTTCTTTTTGATAATGACGAAAAAGTGGCTTCAAGTGAAAACATACCAATATCAAGGCTAGAGTGCAAAAACCATACCCTTTTTATGATCAAGATGGCCGAAATCAGCTTTAATTGATACCCTAT
>JAHPZR010002293.1:0-10000 GCA_019787425.1 Platygyra sinensis
GGGGTCTCCCTTTGACGAGTAAAATCGTCTGGTGTTAGACAGAGTAAAATCTATAAGTGGGTCTCAGGCAGGAAAGGGTTAAAGGAGATAGTTTTTTAACCCCTTAACTGCCCAGGGGGGTCTCCCTTTGACGAGTAAAAACGTCTGGCGTTAGACAGAGTAAAATCTGTAAGTGGGTCTCAGGCAGGAAAGGGTTAAAGGAGATAGTTTTTTTAACCCCTTACCTGCCCAGGAGGGGTCTCCCTTTGAAGAGTAAAATTGTCTGGCGTTAGACAGAGTAAAATCTATAAGTGGGTCTCGGGCCAGAAAGGGTTAAAGGAGATTAGTTTTTTAACCCCTTACTGCCTAAGGGGTCTCCCTTTGACGGGTAAAATCATTTGGCGTTAGACAGAGTAAAATTGTCTGGCGTTAGACAGAGTAAAATCTATAAGTGGGTCTCAGGCCAGAAAGGGTTAAAGAAGATTAGTTTTTTAACCCCTTAACTGCCCAGGGGGTCTCCCTTTGACGAGAAAATTGTCTAGCGTTAGACAGAGTAAAATCTATAAGTGGGTCTCGGGTTAATGCTTAATTGTACATGTATATCTAAATCATGCAAAATTCAGGTCGCCAAAGTGGTGACGAAATGACAATTTCAGTCACCAAGGAGAAAAAGATAGTCGCATTAGCGACCGTATCAGTCGCATTTTCTTGCCCTGATTGTGATTTGCTCCATTTTCCAAGGCAATTTGGTATAAATGTGAAAAAGAAAACAAACAAACAAGCAAGCTAGCAAAATATTTTTGGTGTGCATGTTGCAGGTAAAATGTGTTCACAGGTAATACCAGTTATCAAACTAGGTCAAATCTGTAGTTTGTATTAAAACTAGGTTAAATCCTTACTTTGTGATTGATGTGTTAAGTCTTTGATTAAACTAGATTAAATGTGTTATTTCAACTAGATCAAACATGTACTAAAATTTAATGTAATTCTGAGAAAATTTTATAATATAAGTGCATTTCTATTGAGGTTTTCTTGCTCCCCAGGGTTTTTTTAAGTTTAAATCTCTTTTAAATATTTGTACAAGTTATTATTGTAAGTTGCAAATTGTAAATTCTGGTTTAAGGGTTAGCTTTGTGAAAGTGAAAGGGTCAGTTTTTAATCAATGTATTGTCAGCTTGGTGCTAGGGTTTCTTTTCTACAGGGCAAGAATTAAGGATCATTTTTGAAAGTTGAATAAAAAGATGAAGCATTTTGTACTCTATTGTGCTGTTTTCATCTGGCAATGTTTTGTTGTTTGGTGTATCATTTTCCATTTCCTCTTGTTCAAGTCCTGTCATTTCATTTTTCATTATACCGTCTTCTTGTGGTTGTTGGTCGCTTGTTTTAGCATCATGACATTCTTTGTTTGGCTCTTTGCCAAAAACTACATAGTAAGGTGTTTTCTGTACTGCTCTATGCAGTGATATATTTTTTTGTAGGCTGCCTCATGCATGACTTGACACCACTTACTTGGTTGAATCCCTCTTTCTTTTACGATGTTTGTGATGTTTACTTTGATATTTACGCTCTACTTGACCTTGAGTAGAAGGATTTCTTGGTGCACCATGTACAAAATGTATCTTGTGTGTCTTTTTTACAGATTCTCCATGTTCTTGTTTCTAAATTCACCTCCATTGTCTGAATGCAGTGTTTTGGGGAATCCAAACATGAAAAACAGTTTCTCTAATATTAAGCCACTTGTTCACTTTGCTTTCCTGTAAGGGGTATCATCCAAGATTATTTGATAAAGTGGCCAGACACATGAAGAAGCCATGTGTGTGTTTTCTCTTTACATAATGACATGACAAATTTCTGAAATCTATTAAGTTGATTTGCAGATGGTTCATGAAGCCATCTGTTTGATTATTGGATGAGTAATGGCTTTCTTTTGGTGGTCTGTTACACTTTTCTGCTGAAGGTGTAGGGTGCACATCGATATAAACAAGTTGATCACCTCTGTAATTCCTGAATACTGCTTTTTAACATTATTAATAGTCTTCTGTCTTGTCTCTTCCTCGGTGAGCTATTGCTGAATGGCAATTTTGCCAGTACTGTGAAAATTTTTTTCTTTGGTACCACATACCTGTTTTGTTCTATTTTCCCATCTTCAGCAGTCATGCACTTTCCATTGTTTCTCAGTTATTCAGCGCTTGTCTTTTCAGTTGATTGTGATGGAGTTTTCTTCGTTTTGTGCCTTTGCTTTCAGCCATTGATACACTTTTTGGTAGATTAATGAGTCATCAATGTAGATGTCAACTGGGCTAGACTTGTTTTTAGAATTAGGTTTCAGCTCTTCGGGCCTTCAATAAAACCCTTCTGAATCTGTATATAGATTCACCATTTTTGTTGCGAGCACAGTGCTTGCATGCAAAGCGCATATATAATGTTATATATGGTTTCAATTTATTTTGGCTTAATTTCTTTTAAAACCAGTTTAAATTTCTCAAACTTGTTCATATTTTTCAAACTACAGTGTAGGTTGAAATTTTCAAACCAGTTTAATTTTTTTAATTTTGAGCAGGATGTGAGCATGTGTCTTTAAGTTAATAATTTGGGTTAAGCACTCAAGTTAGTGATTAGGCCTAAGCACTTAATTAGAATGGTTAGCTTTGATGTTAGGCTGGGAACTTTGCAAATGACTTAGTAGTTTGGGTTGAGCTCTCAGGTTAGTGATAAGGCCTAACCACTCATTTGGAATTGTTTAGCTTCTTAGTAATTAAGACAAAGTTCATGTATGAATAAACTAAAATTTATATGTATTTATGAATAATTTAAAATTAAATTTTATATGAGAGGGGCTTGGGGTGATGAACTGATAATTAAAACAAGTATGGGAGGGGGGCATGCCCCTTAGACCCCCCTAGGGAAAAGGGATCTTAAGGGCCCTTTAGTGGTCACAGCCCTCTATTACATTTTCAGTGGCTGCTTAGAACTAATGTTGTTGAAACCCCTGGCCATGGGGCAGTCTTGTTTTCAACAGTCAGCCAGTTGGTTTCATAAAGGGCTTATTTCTTAGTTACAATACACGAGTAAGCTATAGCAGATTATTAATAACAGTGGCTGCTCTCAAGCACAACCAAAACAAAACAAAAAAACATTGATTGACGTTAAGTTTATTTGATTGACTGATTATTATTGCACTCTACTTGAAGTTATTTAACCATACAAGATGATATTACATATCAGACGATGCACTGCAATTCATAATGGTTAATTTTAATTTAATACGTGTGTAATAACCACATGTACATGTACAGCTGTAACAATACTGTGTAATGTCTTCTTCTACAGTGGTGCATCCAATCTCAAGGAGCTTCATTATCTATTAAAAAAAAATGTTATGATACGTCGCCTAAAGAAAGAGGTGAGTGTCTTTGAAGGATGTTTCAGTATAGGTGTGCACAGTATACTAGTAATGATTCAGGGCTACCGTAAAAATTGGCTGGCTGACTAAAAGAGGTGATTGCCAGCGGAATTTTGGCTGGTAGGTCACTCGTTAAAGGGCAATGAATTGTTTTATGCACATACAATCCTTCAATATCTGAACCACAATTCGGACTGCATGTTTACATGTAAATGAGAAGTTGAGAATTAATTCCTTACTACCTTGAGTATCAGTGCCACTTTAACAAGTGAAGTATGTAGTTCGAGTAAAATCTTCTTTAGCATGATCTTTTTTTTTTTTTATTTACTGCATCTGCCATCTTGTAAACATGAAGCTTGGCAGCCCTGCATCCAAGGTGTTGCAAAAGATTGGGAACAAAGTTTTGTTCCTGGTCCTTGGTGCCCAGCATGGGAGACTATTGTGGTACTAAAAGGTACAACCCTGATTGTTTAAAATGCCCAAGGGAAAATTATTGATCCATTCTTCGTTGAATTAATATGCTAAGAGTGTAGACAGTTTTAAAGCCATACTTACATGTATGTCCCCAGCACTACGTACGAGCCATTTCCACCAGCACGTGCTGGATCAGATAAGAAGAGGCATAAAGAGTGTTAATCTGGTTAATTGGCACTGAATTAGCAAAAACGAAGCTTGGGGAAGTCGCTGCAAGACTTAACCACCACAGATACCTGTGGAGCAGGTATCCTCCAAGCAAAAGTGCCAAATTAAGAACTGAGAACGCTGGCTATATGTTAGCCTGGGAACGCAGACGTATTTCCGGCTGTCAGCTGTCAGTTGTCTCCGCCGAAAATTTTCGGCGGAACCAGTGACAGCCGGAAATACGTCTGCGTTCGCAGGGTAGCTATATGTGGGGCAGCCGACATAGGGACAATTTTTGGTGTACGGATGTAAAGTTGATAACAATCTGGAGACCACCTCCTCGACTGGTTAATTAAAGTCCTGGACTCTAATTAACCAATCGGGGAGACCAGCAGCAGCTGCTGTGGAGGCAGCACCGATGTAAAAACTATGACCCTTGAGGGATTTTTAAGGAAGACTGGCGTAAAGGGCGGCATCCCTAAGAAGGTGTACAACCGCCGACCTAGTAAGGTATCGGCCAGACTGGAATGAGAATAAGGGCCCCAGCGGGCATGCGGCAAGGAAATATGAACACATGGCAGACACTGCGCAGAGCGGTGAGGGTGAGCATGCAATTGCATGCTGGTAACCGTCACGAAAAACATTGGTTTTAAACGATTTAAGGATAATTGACGTTTGCCGCAGGCTGGCCAGAGAGGGATGGAATAACACATGATCGGCCAATAGGTCAAATTGACGGCGGAACTTCGATACCCCTTGACATTTAAATTCACTACAGTGAAGAAAACAGAAGTATGCTAGTGTGAAGGCAACCCAAATCATAGAAAAATCCCGCCCACCCATTACCAGGGGTGCTTACCATTATGCCAAACTGACTGGTCAGAGATCAGTGGGAATACCTGTGGAAAATGGAACGACATTTTCCGATTAAATTGGGTCAGCCAATAGAAATTGCTGTTGTCATTTTAAATTCTTCTACCGAATTCCCTTATTAGGGCAAAGAACCGGTTTGTCAAAAATGGAACGGCGAATTTCGGTCGGAATATTCCGACCGAAATATGTGGACCACCTCCAGAGGTGATCCCGAATATTCCGGTCAGAAGAAACCGAAACGAACCTTTCCATTTGAATTCCAACCGAAATTTCCGGAATCTTTGGCATAATGGAAAGCACCCAAGGTGATCAAAATGGGGCATAGGGGCAATAAAACCCTCGGAGTAACAGGCTGCCTTAGGACATGGGTGTGACCCTGGTAGCAGAGAATGCTCCTAAGAACCTTTTTTTTGATAAAAAGTTAACCCAGGAGGGGGTCACCATACCCACACAAGATTTGAAGATTGTGTGCTGCAGCTAAATAGAGTTTTATGGACGTGCTATGTTTAACTTTTCTAGTCAGGTAAGAGGGAAGATACATGTATATTAAAGTGCCCTCTGAGGCGGAAAGAATATCCCCATCGCCTGAGATGAGCTTGTTCATGAGACAGTTAATTAACTTCCAAAATAGAAACCAGCAGTGGCAAAGAGCTCATCAACAGTTACATTGTATAGTATAGACCGTTTTGTTACAGGTTTCCAATTTGAATGTAGTTGACAAAAATTTTCTTAAGTTTTCAGTTTCTGGAGTTTAAAAGAGACATCACTACCACTAACAATGCACTTAAATGAATAATAATTAAAGGATTGCCAAAGTTACTGAAATTAAATTAAATTATATTACATGTAGTTTATTATAGGGTGGGTTTAAAATGAGGTGTAGTTTGAGAATGTGTTTATCATAAAATTAAACTCTAATTATTGTTAACATTTATTTTTCTTAATAAGTTTATCTATTTATTATTATGATTATTACACTGTATGGTTATTTTTTGCATAGGTTTTAACTCAGCTGCCACCAAAGAGAAGACAGAAAGTGATTTTTGACATCTCTGAAGTTACTGGTGAAAACAAAATGGTAAGGGAGAAAAAAAAAGCCATAAATGAATGCAGCAGTAAATTCTGTATTAATAGTAACTATGTGACTTTTTCTGGCTTGAATTGAAGACCGGGCTAAGTGGTCCCTTGGTTGTTTAGACTCTCCTTTAAATCCCTGTTTGCCATTAGTTGATAATTACAATGTCCACATTAATGTACAATAATGTAAACTGTTTTTCAGCAAACCAAGCACTTTTAGTATGGTACTCTGTAAATCATTTTAATTAACAAATAAAGAAGCCTAAGCCATGTATTACACTGTGATAAAACACGACAGGCATTTGAGAACACAAGGGAAATGTAGTAAGCACGAGCCCCAGGCGAGTGTTTTCTACATTTCTCGAGTGTTCTCAAATGACTGGAGTGTTTTATCACAGTGTAATACACGGCTTAGGCTTCTTCATTTGCTTTATGATATACATGTAGATTTTACTCGCGCAAAACAATAAAACACGCTTTTTCTATGTTTTATACTCTGATAAAACATAGGTTTTTGACCAATCACATGTGTTATCATTTTATTGGATGGAGGGTATTATGCACATTTAGAAAAAAGAAAGATTTTCCAAGTACAGTCTGACTTAACTGCTAATAATAAGTTACAATTTTTCTCTTTTTTTTAGAAGCTCCAACAGAGAATGAAAGACTTTAAGAAATGCTCTGCCATTCTTAGAGGTGATGCAGATGTTGATGATCTGACCATCAAGTCACCTCTGCTTGAAATGAACAGGCTGTCATCCGAAGTTTATAAGTATACTGGTCTTGTAAAGGTGAGAGTCCCGTGCTGCAAATCTCACTACAAACCAATATTGTCAGAACTATCAGACATACAATCAACATCCTGTTAACTAATCTTCCATGTGCTTTAACGTTTTCATGACCAGTAGCACCAGTGATGACATCATCAGGCCACACCCTTGGTCATGTGACTGATACTGAAAAAATGCGAAGTTGCCATTTTTTCGTTGATTTAATATTTTAATTTTAATCTTCATTACACTGTACATAGATTTTGTTTCATATTTCTAAAAGGTCAGATTTTGAGAGAATTTTAAAATGTTGAAAAATTCGTAATTTTCTGAAAAAAAGCTTGATTTTGAAAAAGAAATGCATACAGTACAGTGTAGCTATGTTTCCAATGTTGCCTTTAGTTAAAACTCGTCGAAAAAGGCCAGATTTAATGAAAACCTGCAATTCCTTCAGCATTTAAAGAAACTGAAAGCTTAAGGATACCCAATACATATCGGAGGTTACCCTATCAATGCGTACACTACACTGTACCAATGCATGTCAGTATAGTAAGATCAAACAAAGCCTCTCAGAGTTTTTCTCTTTCTCTTACTCTTGCTTTTCTGTTTTTCCCTTATTGTTTCTTTGCTTGTACTCTTTTTTTATGTTGCACCTTGTAAAACACAAAGAAAAATGTCTAAAGTCTGTGGTCAACATTACTGGCTGTCAGCCATTCACCTGTACACATATAATTATATATGCATGTACATGTATGTACAGTTCTGCTATTAGACCTTGATTCATGAGCATTTACTCATCATCCTGCCTTTCTTACCTGCTGTCTGTAGATTGGTCCTGTTCTAAAGTACATTGAAGACTTGGCCCAAGGCATGGATAGCAAGTTCATTGTGTTTTTCCGTCACAGGGATGTGCGTGAGGCTATAGAGAAGAAATTGGTGACCATGAAACTAAAATACATCTGTATTGCTGGTGATGTAGCTTCTGGCTTAAGAGCGGTATGCTTGTCCTTGATGTAGTTATGCTATGCTTTCAAGTGGTACAGAACACCATGGTCTTGGAATGTACCATTTTCTTAGCCAAGTGTACACATTAGCCCTTAGGCAAGTGTGTGTACCAGTGGCATGTAGGATGCTCCAATCAGGGGTTTCAATAAAGTTTGAAGTAGGCAGCTAGTTTGAGAAAGTAGGCGACGGTATTGACAAGGGGCCGCAAGGGGTCTTGGAGCATGCCCCCCAGAAAAATTTGAAATCTGGAAGATCTTAAACACTATTTCCAGCGTTCTTGGCATCAAATTGTGTATACATATAAGTATGATTTCTTAACGCAATGAGGCGTGACCTTGATCTCGAAACTGAGGTAAAAAAGTACATCCAAGCCCATCAAAAAAAAAATTGATTTTGTTTGAAAGGATCGTTCTTTAGTTACTTCAATTTAGGCAGAAAGTAGCCGACGTCTCTGATCAAAGAAGCCGACGCTCTTCGTCGGACGTCAGTGCTTATTGAAAACCCTGTCCATGGTACAGAAAGTGTTGTGGGACTGTGCATATATCTATTTTATACCATGCCACAGAAAATACTGACATGAATCAATGCAGTGTATGACTGTTATGGGAAGGTTTGGTGTTATAATGTCATCCTGCCCTTGAATGACACTGTGAATCTCTAGATCTGAAAATACACGTAGTTACACTTACTGTACAGATGTTGTACACTAATGATCAACTAACATTTGTTTTAGGGTTTAGTTCATTCGTTTCAAACAGATCCCAATGTACGCATTGCGGCCCTGTCCATTGAAGCAGCTTCATTTGTGAGTAGACACAATTAAACATGCATGTTGTTGATAATATTTGTACTCTGTAGTGTGTAGATCTGATGTACTATCACTAACTGTGGGTCATGATAAAGTTAATTTGTTAGAAAGTGTACCTATATTGATCTTTGAAATCTTTGTTCCTTACTGTGTATTATCTGTTAATCCTCTGGAAACTTGAAAATTTATTTTACTGAAAGTACTGTTAAGTTCTATTGCTCAAACTTCAGATGCCTCTTTACTGGCTTTCAAAACAAACTGTTAAATTAATTATTGTATTAGAGTGGTTTTCAATTGAGTATCGTAAAACCAAAACCAAAGTAATTACTCTAGCCAATCACAAAGGACACAGTCAATACAGTGAACCAATCAAAACTCGAAGTAATTAGATGTAGCTGAAGTAAAGCGCGGGAAAATGCATGCGAGCATGTCGCAATTGGTTTTGGTTGTACTTCTGATTGGATGAAAAAGTGGCACAAATCTTTTGAGCCAATCGTATGGCATAGAAAGTGCAAACCAATTACTTTTCAACACTCCAATGAAAGCCGCTCTAATGGTCACCCAACCAGTTTAACTTTATAGTTATTTTGGGTGACCAGTTACTGTCACTTGTAATTTATAGTGCAGTGCAAAAACAATTTGTTGTTGTTGTTGTTGTTGTTGAAACTCTAGTGGAAAGCAAAGCCAATCTGAATCCACTTTGAATTGCAGATGTGAATCAATGATACTTTCAAAATGCAAATATTTTTGCTTCGTTTGAATGAGCTTTTGTAGTCTCACTCATTATAACAGTCATTCGATGTGTGATTGGTCATGTTTAATTTTGTTGTTAAAGCTGATTTCCAGTCCGTAGTGCGCAGTCTCAGCGCTCTAATGTTTGTGAGTCTCACAAACATTAGAGGCAAATCGATGTTTTTCGTTACAAACTGCTTACCTTATCTTTGAGGCGCATTTAAATTCTTTTTCCAACAGTTTCCTTGAGTTTAACAGCTTTGAAGTTTTTTCATCAAGTGATATCAGAAAGAATGAAGCATAAAGCTTCACATCGAAAAATGGCGGTTGACATGCAACTTTGAATTTGCTTCATGTAAGGAGATGCGAAATGCTACATTTTGTGCTTCATGTAAGTAGATGCGAAATGCTACATTTTGTGACGTCTTAAGGACGGTGCCTACTAATTCAAAGGTATTTTTGCGCGGTTCACTGAATATGCGGGAAATGCAAATCATAACGAGTGCTATTGAAATCCGAAAAGAAAATTGGGGGTTACCATGCATTTTTCGGAAGATAATTGATCAGCAATATTTGTAAAAAGCTTTAAAGTACAAAGCAATGTATGGCGTTTTTTTCCCAATTGAAGCTTAATTATCTCCGAAAAATGCGTGGTTACCCCCAATTTTTTTTTCTGGATACCAAGACGACTTGCTAAGTGCTACTTTCTCCGCATAGTTTTGAACGCGCAAA
>JAHPZR010002293.1:17500-25510 GCA_019787425.1 Platygyra sinensis
AAACAATTAGACTACTCGCCCTCGTTTTCTACGAGCGATAGTCAACTCGGCTGCGCCTCGTTGACTATCTGCTCGTAGAAAACTTGGGCTCGTAGTCTAATTGTTAAATAATGATCAAATGCAGCAGTGTGCCGATTTTTAGGTCTGAAGTCCTCGCTGCAAGTACATGTATGACAGAGAAATTTTAAGGATGTAGTGTGGCAGCTGAGTGGCTTGGGCGATGGCCTTGAAATCAGGAGGTCACTTGTTCAATTCCCACTCTGACCATAGGAGTTGATTCTTGGTAGACCTTAGTTTATCTCCTTCATCAGCTAGAATTTTAAGCCTGTTATGCCCAGTTGAATTATTTGTTTTTCTGTGGCAAGCCTAAGAATACGCTAGATCATTCTATAACGTATAAGTCTATTGACCATCATAAACATTATTTTAAGGAGGCGCGAAAAGGGTTTTTCGTTGCTATTTTGTTTGTGAAACGATGGAAGATTACAAAGAAGGATGTTTAATGGTGTGGGCAACTATATGTCTCCTTGCAACTCTATTGTTGGGCTATACTTTAAGGGTAATTGTGACGTCATATCAGTTACCATGGCAACGCACAAGGTTTACAAAAGCGTCCTCTAAATTTCAGTTTTTGTAAATTATCTGAGAAACTAATTCGGTGACCTGCCATTTTTATTTCTTTGTTGGAAAGTTCCCTAAATTCTTTACCTTTTCAGACAGTATGGAAAAAATTTATCTAGAAGAATTAAATATATTTAAAGAAAACGCGTTTCACGGCTTACAGAAAATTCCACTAAATAATTTTCCCCGAAACTTTTATATCTGAAGTGCCATCGTGAATGGTGCGTGCATGCAAAAAATCAAGATAGGTCACCGAGCAAACTTTCGAGTTAAAAACAAATGTTTTCCGCAGCTTTTATTTCCGGTTCGCGCAATTTTACGGGGCGTTAACTTCCGGTGTGCGACCGGTGTGCTGATTTTAATACTGATTCAGCTGACGCGTGCATCTTAGTTATGGCGTGTATAGATTGCGCGCGCGCGTGCACCTAAAAACCCTTTCGAGCCTCCTGTTTCCAGTCCGTTCTGCGCACTCTCGAGAGTTTGTTTACGCATTTTGTTTTGATTCATTTAAGACGTCACAAAATGTAGCATTTCGCATCTACTTACATGAAGCACAAAATGTAGCATTTCGCATCTCCTTACATGAAGCAAATTCAAAGTTGCATGTCAACCGTCATTTTTCGATGTGAAGCTTTATGCTTCATTCTTTCTGATATCACTTGATGAAAAAAACTTCAAAGCTGTTAAACTCAAGGAAACTGTTGGAAAAAGAATTTAAATGCTCCTCAAAGATAAGGTAAGCAGTTTGTAACGAATAACATCGATTTGCCTCTAATGTTTTTGAAACTCACAAACATTAGAGCGCTGAGACTGCGCACTACGGACTGGAAATCAGCTTTAACAACAATCTTAAACATGACCAATCACACATTGAACTACTGATATAATGAGTCAGACTAGCAAAGCTGATTCTCTTGTTTCCTACATCTCCTCTGGGAGAATAGGGCCGTGCAAAGCTGATTCAACGTGCAAAAATATTTCCATTTTGAAAGTATCATTGATTCACATCTGCAATTCAAAGTGGATTCAGATTGACTTTGGTTTCCGCTAGAGTTTCAACAACAACAACAACAACAACAGCAACAACAACGACAACATTTTTTTTGCACTGCACTATAAATTACAAGTGACAGTAACTGATCACCCAAAATAACTATAAAGCTAAACTGGTTGGGTGACCATTAGAGCGGCTTTCATTGGAGTGTCGAAAAGTAATTGGTTTGCACTTTCTATGCCATACGATTGGCTCAAAAGATTTGTGCCACTTTTTCATCCAATCAGAAGTACAACCAAAACCAATTGTGACGCGTTCGCATGCATTTTCCCGCGCTTTACTTCAGCTACATCTAATTATTTCGAGTTTTGATTGGTTCACTGTATTGTCTGTGTCCTTTGTGATTGGCTAGAGTAATTACTTTGGTTTTGGTTTTACGATACTCAATTGAAAGCCACTCTAATACAGTAATTTATTTAACAGTTTGCTTTGAAAGCCAGTAAAGAGGCATCTGAAGTTTGAGCAATAGAACTTAACAGTACTTTCAGTAAAATAAATTTTCAAGTTTCCAGAGCATTAACAGATAATACACAGTAAGGAACAAAGATTTCAAAGATCAATATAGGTACACTTTCTAACAAATTAGATCAGATCTACACACTACAGAGTACAAACATTATCAACAACATGCATGTTTAATTGTGTCTACTCACAAATGAAGCTGCTTCAATGGACAGGGCCGCAATGCGTACATTGGGATCTGTTTGAAACGAATGAACTAAACCCTAAAACAAATGTTAGTTGATCATTAGTGTACATCATCTGTACAGTAAGTGTACACTACGTGCATTTTCAGATCTAGAGATGCACATTGTCATTCAAGGGCAGGATGACATTATAACACCAAACCTTCCCATAACAGTCATACACTGCATTGATTCATGTCAGTATTTTCTGTGGCATGGTATAAAATAGATATATGCACAGTCCCACAACACTTTCTGTACCATGGACAGGGTTTTCAATAAGCACTGACGTCCGACGAAGAGCGTCGGCTTCTTTGATCAGAGACGTCGGCTACTTTCTGCCTAAATTGAAGTAACTAAAGAACGATCCTTTCAAACAAAATCAATTTTTTTTTTGATGGGCTTGGATGTACTTTTTTACCTCAGTTTCGAGATCAAGGTCACGCCTCATTGCGTTAAGAAATCATACTTATATGTATACACAATTTGATGCCAAGAACGCTGGAAATAGTGTTTAAGATCTTCCAGATTTCAAATTTTTCTGGGGGGCATGCTCCAAGACCCCTTGCGGCCCCTTGTCAATACCGTCGCCTACTTTCTCAAACTAGCTGCCTACTTCAAACTTTATTGAAACCCCTGATTGGAGCATCCTACATGCCACTGGTACACACACTTGCCTAAGGGCTAATGTGTACACTTGGCTAAGAAAATGGTACATTCCAAGACCATGGTGTTCTGTACCACTTGAAAGCATAGCATAACTACATCAAGGACAAGCATACCGCTCTTAAGCCAGAAGCTACATCACCAGCAATACAGATGTATTTTAGTTTCATGGTCACCAATTTCTTCTCTATAGCCTCACGCACATCCCTGTGACGGAAAAACACAATGAACTTGCTATCCATGCCTTGGGCCAAGTCTTCAATGTACTTTAGAACAGGACCAATCTACAGACAGCAGGTAAGAAAGGCAGGATGATGAGTAAATGCTCATGAATCAAGGTCTAATAGCAGAACTGTACATACATGTACATGCATATATAATTATATGTGTACAGGTGAATGGCTGACAGCCAGTAATGTTGACCACAGACTTTAGACATTTTTCTTTGTGTTTTACAAGGTGCAACATAAAAAAAGAGTACAAGCAAAGAAACAATAAGGGAAAAACAGAAAAGCAAGAGTAAGAGAAAGAGAAAAACTCTGAGAGGCTTTGTTTGATCTTACTATACTGACATGCATTGGTACAGTGTAGTGTACGCATTGATAGGGTAACCTCCGATATGTATTGGGTATCCTTAAGCTTTCAGTTTCTTTAAATGCTGAAGGAATTGCAGGTTTTCATTAAATCTGGCCTTTTTCGACGAGTTTTAATTAAAGGCAACATTGGAAACATAGCTACACTGTACTGTATGCATTTCTTTTTCAAAATCAAGCTTTTTTTCAGAAAATTACGAATTTTTCAACATTTTAAAATTCTCTCAAAATCTGACCTTTTAGAAATATGAAACAAAATCTATGTACAGTGTAATGAAGATTAAAATTAAAATATTAAATCAACGAAAAAATGGCAACTTCGCATTTTTTCAGTATCAGTCACATGACCAAGGGTGTGGCCTGATGATGTCATCACTGGTGCTACTGGTCATGAAAACGTTAAAGCACATGGAAGATTAGTTAACAGGATGTTGATTGTATGTCTGATAGTTCTGACAATATTGGTTTGTAGTGAGATTTGCAGCACGGGACTCTCACCTTTACAAGACCAGTATACTTATAAACTTCGGATGACAGCCTGTTCATTTCAAGCAGAGGTGACTTGATGGTCAGATCATCAACATCTGCATCACCTCTAAGAATGGCAGAGCATTTCTTAAAGTCTTTCATTCTCTGTTGGAGCTTCTAAAAAAAAGAGAAAAATTGTAACTTATTATTAGCAGTTAAGTCAGACTGTACTTGGAAAATCTTTCTTTTTTCTAAATGTGCATAATACCCTCCATCCAATAAAATGATAACACATGTGATTGGTCAAAAACCTATGTTTTATCAGAGTATAAAACATAGAAAAAGCGTGTTTTATTGTTTTGCGCGAGTAAAATCTACATGTATATCATAAAGCAAATGAAGAAGCCTAAGCCGTGTATTACACTGTGATAAAACACTCCAGTCATTTCAGAACACTCGAGAAATGTAGAAAACACTCGCCTGGGGCTCGTGCTTACTACATTTCCCTTGTGTTCTCAAATGCCTGTCGTGTTTTATCACAGTGTAATACATGGCTTAGGCTTCTTTATTTGTTAATTAAAATGATTTACAGAGTACCATACTAAAAGTGCTTGGTTTGCTGAAAAACAGTTTACATTATTGTACATTAATGTGGACATTGTAATTATCAACTAATGGCAAACAGGGATTTAAAGGAGAGTCTAAACAACCAAGGGACCACTTAGCCCGGTCTTCAATTCAAGCCAGAAAAAGTCACATAGTTACTATTAATACAGAATTTACTGCTGCATTCATTTATGGCTTTTTTTTTCTCCCTTACCATTTTGTTTTCACCAGTAACTTCAGAGATGTCAAAAATCACTTTCTGTCTTCTCTTTGGTGGCAGCTGAGTTAAAACCTATGCAAAAAATAACCATACAGTGTAATAATCATAATAATAAATAGATAAACTTATTAAGAAAAATAAATGTTAACAATAATTAGAGTTTAATTTTATGATAAACACATTCTCAAACTACACCTCATTTTAAACCCACCCTATAATAAACTACATGTAATATAATTTAATTTAATTTCAGTAACTTTGGCAATCCTTTAATTATTATTCATTTAAGTGCATTGTTAGTGGTAGTGATGTCTCTTTTAAACTCCAGAAACTGAAAACTTAAGAAAATTTTTGTCAACTACATTCAAATTGGAAACCTGTAACAAAACGGTCTATACTATACAATGTAACTGTTGATGAGCTCTTTGCCACTGCTGGTTTCTATTTTGGAAGTTAATTAACTGTCTCATGAACAAGCTCATCTCAGGCGATGGGGATATTCTTTCCGCCTCAGAGGGCACTTTAATATACATGTATCTTCCCTCTTACCTGACTAGAAAAGTTAAACATAGCACGTCCATAAAACTCTATTTAGCTGCAGCACACAATCTTCAAATCTTGTGTGGGTATGGTGACCCCCTCCTGGGTTAACTTTTTATGAAAAAAAAGGTTCTTAGGAGCATTCTCTGCTACCAGGGTCACACCCATGTCCTAAGGCAGCCTGTTACTCCGAGGGTTTTATTGCCCCTATGCCCCATTTTGATCACCTTGGGTGCTTTCCATTATGCCAAAGATTCCGGAAATTTCGGTTGGAATTCAAATGGAAAGGTTCGTTTCGGTTTCTTCTGACCGGAATATTCGGGATCACCTCTGGAGGTGGTCCACGTATTTCGGTCGGAATATTCCGACCGAAATTCGCCGTTCCATTTTTGACAAACCGGTTCTTTGCCCTAATAAGGGAATTCGGTAGAAGAATTTAAAATGACAACAGCAATTTCTATTGGCTGACCCAATTTAATCGGAAAATGTCGTTCCATTTTCCACAGGTATTCCCACTGATCTCTGACCAGTCAGTTTGGCATAATGGTAAGCACCCCTGGTAATGGGTGGGCGGGATTTTTCTATGATTTGGGTTGCCTTCACACTAGCATACTTCTGTTTTCTTCACTGTAGTGAATTTAAATGTCAAGGGGTATCGAAGTTCCGCCCTCAATTTGACCTATTGGCCGATCATGTGTTATTCCATCCCTCTCTGGCCAGCCTGCGGCAGACGTCAATTATCCTTAAATCGTTTAAAACCAATGTTTTTCGTGACGGTTACCAGCATGCAATTGCATGCTCACCCTCACCGCTCTGCGCAGTGTCTGCCATGTGTTCATATTTCCTTGCCGCATGCCCGCTGGGGCCCTTATTCTCATTCCAGTCTGGCCGATACCTTACTAGGTCGGCGGTTGTACACCTTCTTAGGGATGCCGCCCTTTACGCCAGTCTTCCTTAAAAATCCCTCAAGGGTCATAGTTTTTACATCGGTGCTGCCTCCACAGCAGCTGCTGCTGGTCTCCCCGATTGGTTAATTAGAGTCCAGGACTTTAATTAACCAGTCGAGGAGGTGGTCTCCAGATTGTTATCAACTTTACATCCGTACACCAAAAATTGTCCCTATGTCGGCTGCCCCACATATAGCTACCCTGCGAACGCAGACGTATTTCCGGCTGTCACTGGTTCCGCCGAAAATTTTCGGCGGAGACAACTGACAGCTGACAGCCGGAAATACGTCTGCTTTCCCAGGCTAACATATAGCCAGCGTTCTCAGTTCTTAATTTGGCACTTTTGCTTGGAGGATACCTGCTCCACAGGTATCTGTGGTGGTTAAGTCTTGCAGCGACTTCCCCAAGCTTCGTTTTTTGCTAATTCAGTGCCAATTAACCAGATTAACACTCTTTATGCCTCTTCTTATCTGATCCAGCACGTGCTGGTGGAAATGGCTCGTACGTAGTGCTGGGGACATACACGTAAGTATGGCTTTAAAACTGTCTACACTCTTAGCATATTAATTCAACGAAGAATGGATCAATAATTTTCCCTTGGGCATTTTAAACAATCAGGGTTGTACCTTTTAGTACCACAATAGTCTCCCATGCTGGGCACCAAGGACCAGGAACAAAACTTTGTTCCCAATCTTTTGCAACACCTTGGATGCAGGGCTGCCAAGCTTCATGTTTACAAGATGGCAGATGCAGTAAATAAAAAAAAAAAAAGATCATGCTAAAGAAGATTTTACTCGAACTACATACTTCACTTGTTAAAGTGGCACTGATACTCAAGGTAGTAAGGAATTAATTCTCAACTTCTCATTTACATGTAAACATGCAGTCCGAATTGTGGTTCAGATATTGAAGGATTGTATGTGCATAAAACAATTCATTGCCCTTTAACGAGTGACCTACCAGCCAAAATTCCGCTGGCAATCACCTCTTTTAGTCAGCCAGCCAATTTTTACGGTAGCCCTGAATCATTACTAGTATACTGTGCACACCTATACTGAAACATCCTTCAAAGACACTCACCTCTTTCTTTAGGCGACGTATCATAACATTTTTTTTTAATAGATAATGAAGCTCCTTGAGATTGGATGCACCACTGTAGAAGAAGACATTACACAGTATTGTTACAGCTGTACATGTACATGTGGTTATTACACACGTATTATATTAAAATTAACCATTATGAATTGCAGTGCATCGTCTGATATGTAATATCATCTTGTATGGTTAAATAACTTCAAGTAGAGTGCAATAATAATCAGTCAATCAAATAAACTTAACGTCAATCAATGTTTTTTTTGTTTTGTTTTGGTTGTGCTTGAGAGCAGCCACTGTTATTAATAATCTGCTATAGCTTACTCGTGTATTGTAACTAAGAAATAAGCCCTTTATGAAACCAACTGGCTGACTGTTGAAAACAAGACTGCCCCATGGCCAGGGGTTTCAACAACATTAGTTCTAAGCAGCCACTGAAAATGTAATAGAGGGCTGTGACCACTAAAGGGCCCTTAAGATCCCTTTTCCCTAGGGGGGTCTAAGGGGCATGCCCCCC